>JAQIXD010000644.1:0-22860 GCA_034699985.1 Minunthozetes semirufus | reverse complement strand
CGTTGCATTTGAAGTCAGATATTCTTATTTTGTAAAACATTTCTCCGAATTTTTTATGTCATAATTGAATGTCATAAACATTCGGACTATTTTTCAATACAAAATACATTTTAATGAACTCTAAAAAAATCTTTTATTCAATTTCGAGAGAAATTTTTCAATTATTCTAATGAATGAAAAGCGATTGAATAAAATCAATTTTTTAAAGCAAACGAATTCTGAAGTAATTTCAAAAAAATATATAACTGATGAACTGAGAAATGAAATGATTTTGAGATTCAAATTAGTTTTGAAGAAATTCATTCTGTCGTTTAAAATAAATATTTTACTAATTATATGTGAAAACAAAACTCAATTTTAGTTTCATAATACGATTAAATATTTGAAGGCAATAGCAGTGCATTTATTGGTGGAAAATAATTTGAGGAATAATCCACGTGTAGTTTGTAACTTAGATTATTAGATTATTTTTCAAATATATTCATAATTTTTGAATTAAATTTGATTAAAAATATTTCATTTTTTTAATCGTCTCTTTACTGAAAAAGATTTAAATTAATCTTCAATTTCATACATCAGTTGAGAAGAATGGGAAAGGATTTCGGTTTAATACACTTTTCCAAAGAAATGATAACAATAGACATAATTATGATTAAAAGTTATCATTCGTAACAAATATCTAAAACATTGCATCACTTTTTCCATCATTTAAATTACAAAAGCATTAGTTTTTAATGAATATACAACTTATGAGTTTCAATATAAATAAAGTATCACATATTTTCAACTATAGGTAAGTATTGCTTAAGTTAATGATAATTTATCAATTACTAATGATACTAAATTTGTAACAAAATCAACATTTGTTTAATAGGACCAGAGTAAAACTGTCTAACTTTAATTACCTAATTTAGTGGACAATAGATGAAAGTCCATTCTCTGCGAACTCATTATTAAAAATTGAGTCAAAAATAAAATAAAATAGTTTTCAGTTTTGGACATAATATGGAATTGTTTTTTGGTTATTTCAAATTGAATTTATGTTCAGAGCCTCTGGATATTGGATTTTCTGAAGGAATTGTCAGTTCATAAGAGATTGAGTCTAAGAATAGGGAGAATAAGAACGAAGACTAAATGCGATCGAATTTTCTTCTCAAATATTCAGTCGTTTCGAAGGAATTGAGTTTACATTGCATTAGAAGTCTATCTAAATGTTAATAAGAAGACAATGTTTTTGATGATGACTTCAAGCCATAGCGTGGAGAAGGGATCACCAAAGGGGTCGCCAATTCTCTGCCATAATATCTCTTTTACTTACTTTTTTAGTGTTAGGCATAAGAATTACATTTAGTCGCCATTCGTTTGAAAGAAATATTTCCTTTTTTTGATTTTTATTATTTTGATTCCCAGAGAATAGTATTGGTCTTTGAATTAAATATTTAATGTGAAAATGTGTTAAATAACATCACATTTAGATAAAACTTCTTTAATATGCTTTTGCAATCATTTTTTAGAAATCTTTCCTTTTAATCAAAATAATGTTTTATTAATATATAGATTGTGTTTGACTTCACTTTAGCCCTAAATATATCTCAAAACAAAAGAGGAAACATGTTTTCATATCAAAATTAGCTGTGGAGAGGGAAAGGGAGGGATGGAGAGAGGGAGGGAGAGATGGAGGGAGAGAGAGAGCCAATACTCACATTTAATTAAAAAAGCTAAATATATAGAGTTGTTCAGTAGTTATTTGAAAATGTAAGCCTCAGGTTCTTCGGGAAAGTGGTGTCACTTCACAACTAAAACTATTTTCTATTATTGATTGTGAGTTCAAATGGAGTTTTAGATTATAATTGGTTCACATTCTGCACAAGAATTTAAACACATTCTGTGTCTAAACATTTCTTTAATTTAAGTATAGATTCATTTGAACATTCAATTGAGATGTAATTCTCTTATACGAGAAAATCATTAAAAATATCAAAAAATATTAAAATGGCTTTTAATAGATTATAACCCATTTAACCAAAAATTTCTCAGTTTTTAATCTTTTCTTTCGGCTCTTCATTTTGTGTTTTGAATTTCAAGTAAATATTAGTAAAGTTATATTAATCTAAAACTTCTTAGAAAAACTGGAATCAAATAAATATTCAGAGATATATTGAAGTTGAACTAAAAAAGTCATTATTGTCGATCAAAATACAGGTATATTTAGATTGTAGAGATTACAGGTATTGAGGATTGTTATACTCAACACTTTCTTATTTGGTTGTCTTATCCCAAAACTTTAATAATTATTTCAATTATGAATATTTATATTTAACTTTGGTTAAGCATAATTTGGTTGGAAATCAATTTATCTTTACTGTATTTTGATGAATTTCTTTTCTCATAACGGATTTCATTGACAGATAATTATATGAGAATATAAGTCATCATATTTCAGATAAATTAACTGGAAATCTGAGAAAATATCTCAGAATCGTTAGAACCTGAGAAAAATTAATGCCTTTACTCTAATATTTGACATTTTATAGGATGAAATATACAGAATCCGATTCATATTTGGAGTATTCCTAAAGGTAAGCATCACTCTAATTAATCGACAAGGTTATCTGCTAAATAAAACACATAAATAAAGCGTAAACAAGTATTTCCAATTAATTTCAATAATTTTTTAGCAGAAGTTTTGCGATAATTTTCAAACAAAATAATATTTTTAAAAATATTTGTGATTTCGATTAAATGTTTGTCACTTTCACTAACAATTTGATGCATTAATGGAAGAAATTCTTAGAAAATTGGAAAAATTCAATTAAAAGAATGTCATTTCATTGGTAACGACCAGTAATCTAATGAAAAAATGTAAGATACCAGAGTGAAAATGTCTTCCAAACCAAATTAAATAACGAAACTTCTGCATAGTTTCGATGGTAAGAGTGTTTACCAATCTTTGATGCAAACCTCTAATCTGTTTTCATTCTGAAGACTTATCCGCAAAATAAAATTAGAAGAAGTTACCATGAGTTACCATGTTCAAAAACAATTCTAATGCAATACTAAGTATAACTCTTTATCCATTTTCGAATCAAATATACTTGATCAAATTATCAAATTATGATACTTTAATTTACAAAATACTAAATTATAAATTATAATTGAAAAATAAGTTTCTTTCGCTAAAACATATTTATAATAATAATTATAAACATTGATTGGGGTGATGTTTATCCCGTCTTTTAGTCCTAGAGTTAAAAGTTGAATGCAACTTTACATTTGTCATTTTATTCACCATACAATTTTCACAATAATTGACAATTTCTCTTTTGTTGTCATATTAGAATTTATAAAGTTATCTTAATTAAAATATCGAGATTAAGGCAAAATAATTTACATAACTGATTATATTATATTATTTTTGAAAGAATGTATTCGTATATAATTCGTAAAAATGATCATTTATTTTAAGGAAAAATGTAAATATATTTATATAAGTTATATAAGTATTACTCAATTTTGAAAATATTAGAACCGATTGGTTGTTTGCCTCAAAGCAAATACAATCATAAGTTAAGTTAAAAGCATTTTTTGTGTTTAACTCACTTTAGACCCTAAAAGCAAAAATGCATTAGTTTTTAGTGATTTTAGTCCAAAATTAATGAATTTTAAGGCAATAGGAGTGTAAGGACTCATAAGAACTTATTTCATCGATAATTTATTCATCTTAAGAAAAAGCAATTATCTTGATTCTATTTTGTAGATTTCATAAAATCCAATTTTCTATGTAAAGGTATTTGAAGATCCGCTTATAATATAATGATTAGCCTTGAATATTTAATGAAAGTTTGAAAGAAATCTCTTCTATTATATCACTTTTTTATAATTTATCAATTGAAGGTTCAATCTATTTAAGAGGCAAATAGTGTTATATCCGTCTATTCATAAGACCCAAACTCAAATTATTTTCGAATGATCTATTTAAATGGTTCAATCAAATTATATAATGGTGATTTTTCTCTTTTTTCAGTTAAAGAAATTTTCTCCTTTTGATGGCTTATTCTTGAATTGTCATTAAAATTATCTCATTTTCTTTGAGCAGATTTTTCATTTAAATGCAATAAATTTTTGGATAAAATAATAATATTAATAAAAATGAGTGAAAAATATGAGATAATAATAGAAATGATAGTCATAACGACTATGAATTACATAGTCCATGATCATAATTTAAATCAAAGCTAATTTAAATTAATATATTGAAATGTTGATCCACTTTCACTTGCAATGAATTCATTTTTTTTTTGTATTGAATAAAGAATTTTCAGCTGAATTTTATCTGAATAGAAGGGCTTTTATTTGACACTTGCTTTCAATTTTCATTAAATATTCAGCTTTTGTTCGCAAAAGTATAACATTTTAATGAAAACTTAATTTTTAGTGAATTTTAGTGAATCGTAAAATTTTTGATTACTTTTGCGAACTTTTTGTTTATTTCGATATAATATTGACTTTTAAATGAGTTGACGACTAAATTGCTTTATATTTCAAACACGGGTTTAAAGTTCATTGTTTTGTCAAACTTTTATTAAATATAAAAATTTTTTTAATTCGGATATTTATGAGGAAAGACATATAACGAGGAACGACAGATAAACGCTGTGTTTGTTATGTTGTTATAAATTAACGCCAAAAATATTTGTTTGAAAATGAATTCAAATGAGTTTTGGAATGAATGTAAGACCTGACGTGTTGTGTAATGCCTACGCTTTAAGACAATAGTGAGTGACAACCTGTGCTCTGGAATGCATTAGTTGGTAGGTTTAGTTCACTTCTCTATGACTCAGGCTATAGAGGGATTGAGAGGAGGAAAGGATAGAAATATTTTCTATGGAAACAGTAGTGCTTTGAAGTTTTGAACCGAAAAACAATAGATTTTGTGCTATATCTGTGAGATGTGCACTACTGTTAGTAATGAAGCCTACAGTGGATGTGTGCTCTGGTCTGCCCTCTTGTCTAATCTTCTCATTCTCTCAGTGCCAAACTTGTGCCGCAGTATTGATTTTAATGCAGGCAATGGATGCGAGGGAATGCCGTCACCATAACAACAGATGGTTCATCCGTTTCGTTGGTAACTCTATGGCACTGAAAATAATGATGGCTTTGGGCAGCACTGGATGTTCACAAGACTCACAAACAGAAATAAATATAACATTCTGTCTATATATAAGGCTTTTCGCATGAACTGTGTGTTGGGCCCAAAAACCAATTGGATAGACATTGCTATGTGTGCTCTGTTTGCCATACATTAGCATATATTCTAATAACCATTTGCTTTCACTTCACTAAACAATCGATTGCTTTCACTAAAAATCTAAAAACAATTTATTGTATTTCTCTTCGCTTCTAACCATCCATTCAATCGAAATATTTTAATGCTTTCTATCGTTTCAAAACATTTTGCAAATTCCGATAATTATAGCCATAAGTTGTTTGTTTTGAAAGTATTTTCTTTTCATTAATTAATTTCTTTTGAATCAAATAATTTCATTTTCTTTGCATTCTTTGCATAAACTATTGAATTCGTTAAATGAATTTCTTATACTTTTTATGCATTTATTATATGTTATAAAATTTTTTGGTTTTATCCTCATAAATGAATTGAATCAAAGACGTTCTTCACTCAATTCTTCAGGTCTTTAGTGAACAGCATTTAAGTTCACACCAGAGTTGTAACGAAATGAAAGACTAATATAGAGAATAAGTGGTAGAAACTCGAAATGGGAAATTCAGATTCCGGTCCATCACTTTCGAGAAATCAAATTTATTTATATTTTTATGCTTAACATTCAGTCTTAACATTCAGTCATATCTTCACTCAATTTTCATCTATAAATCATATAAAAGAAATGCCTAAATGCCTGTCCCTATCTTAAACTCGAATTTAAGGGTCTCTGGAAGAGAGTCACAAACACTCGTGAAATACCAGTGGTTGTCCGCCTTTCTCATGTTCACCACATCACAGATGGTTAGTGCAATGGTGTGCTCTGCTTATGACTACCGATTGGTGTATTTTCGTCTAATAAATTAATAATCTTTGGCTCTCTTATCAAATTTCCGCACAAAAGGCAGGACTCAAATAAAGTGAGACACGAATTGCACTGAAATGATTGTAGGCTTCAAACGATGAACTCTTCTATCCATCGCTTCATATGAGAAGTATAGCACTGGTGGTAGCGATGCAGTGGTGCAGCATCCGATCGATTTTCCACTTCCTTTCGCCATACAATAGTTGAGGGCCTGCTATATATGCCTTTTCACCAGAGCTTCAGTATTGCGAATAACAAATTTAAAATGGTATTTTAGCTCTCTCTCTCTCTCTCTCTCTCTCTCTCTCTCTCTCTCTCTCTCTCTCTCTCTCCTCCGCTTTCTTCTTACTGACTAACTGTGTGTTTGAATTCAGAGCCCATTGTTTTATGAGATGTCAGACAATAGCGGTTTGACTTTGAGTCATAGCAATGCCATTATTTGAGGCCAAATCCAGAGCTGTCTCCTAACAGAATGTAATAAACTTTATTATTCTTTGTTAAGTCTGAACCAAATGTGAATAATCGATGACAAAGACAATAGAGAATAGGTTTTCTCTCTCTCTTGTCCTGTCATAGGAGGATGTCTTATGGGAGATCTCTGGTAAACCAACGACGACTGATGAGATAGCCCGACATTCAGGGAGGGATGGAGAGAGAACCGACTGTTACTAGTCTTAAAGTCTATTAATTTATTAGAGAATAAGAAATAACAATAAGTTTGAGTTTTTGTTGGAGAGAACGTCAAACTCAATGTATTGGCGTTTAATCTTAATATTTGTTACTTTGTTTTCGTGCAATGAATTGTATTTTGGATTTTATTCATTAAAAATATTTCAATAATTTAATGCTTTTTTAATTAGAATTTGATGTTTTCCATCAAATAAACGCCTAAATTCAACACAAATTTGTTATACTCTTGTATTTTAAATACCTGTCCAATAGTGACCCCACCTTTTATTCGTTTTGCTGACACACAATATTGTGTGATATCTCAGCACAAAGTCATCGCTAATGAATGACTTAATTAAAATTTAATGATCTATTTCTCTCTCGGATTCATTTATTTAAACAAACGATCAAATCATTAAAAATTAATAATTTCTCGAAAATCATTGCAAATAATGAGATAATTATTCGGAGAATAAAATATTTACTACTTTTTTGTTTGATTTTATTCTACGATAAGTTTAGAGGAATTTATTGTTTATTTTATTTTAATATTTATGACAAAATTGTTTGTCTAATAAATCATTTTGAATCTGATTTAATAAATTATTAAACTGTAGGAGTAGTTATCGGAGCGAATAAGAGAAAGATCATTTAGTAATTGTATTTATATTACTCAATCAGTCACTAATTGAAGATTTCCGGATAATTCAAATAATCAACGGATTAAACATGAATTTGATTTGGATTCGGAGCGAAATGAAGACTCTTTTTGTTGATATGAAATCCCAAAAGATATGTTCCAATTGAGAGACAACTGGACGACAAACTAAGTTATTGTTTGCCAAATACGAGACAAAAATAAATTCTCTTTTCTTCTGTATTTTCTTATTCTTTAAGTCTCTTTTTCTTTAATATAAGGTATCACTAAATTTCAGTCAATTTTTTATGATTTTCTCTGTTTTTTGTTTGTTAGCCAAAGAAAGCCTTATATTCAGTGCTTAAATAAATGTTTGTATTCTTGTGTTTATCCATTTGTGCACTCGATATGAGACATTCCTCCGCTTCTCTCATGTGATGTCAATATTCTAATTGAATAAAAGATAGTTTCACTCATTTATCCAATCATTTGAATAGCTTTTAATCGCAAGTAATTCAATTTCCGAGGAGAGAGAGAGAGAGAGAGAGAGAGAGAGAGAGAGAGAGAGAGAGAATTTAATTTTGGAGTTTCGAAAAATATTGGCTTTTTAATGTGAAGTTCACTCGAGTTAATGTATGAAAAGTGTATGATGTAGTGAACCATCATTTTATGCAGAATTTGAATATTTGGGAAAAATCTTATTTTGAATTCAGAGTAAACATCTGTTTGAGAGTTGAGAGAAGTTCTGAAATTTTAAATTAATTTAATGTCTTGTGTTATGTTATGTTGTGCTTTAAACAAGAATTTTGATGACAACAAATCCATAGTAATTGTAAACAGAGAACGTTTTCACCGCAAGAATCGTTGTCTGTCAGACAGAAAGAGCAAAAAATGGTCTTAACTGTTGACTAAAGATGTGTCGCAGTGTTATCCGAGTCCAACATCTTTTACAAGTAAGTCAAACAACTACTTAAGTCTTAACCATACGCTTCATCTCTTCATTCGCTATCTTTTTATTTATTTTCTCCTTTCTTCTGTCGTTCGTCTTCTTCTCCAATATTATTGAGAGGACAGGGCTTAAGACCCTTTCAGTCTTTAACTATGAGTCTCATTAGAAGGCAGCGCAACATCACTATAAAAGTAAGGAAAAAAGTTTGGTTATCGCCAACAGTTTGGCACAACTGTTATCTTCAGTTCAGACTTAAGCACTGATCGATAAAACTGACGGACATTTACCTGAATAATGTCTTCAAACTTAATGTCTGTCGTCTATAGTTTTCTTCTCATTAGAGCCCAAATATTTCATCGAAACACTGCTATTAAGAGGACAGCCGTCCAGACATTCGTTTTCATCCAATTAATTCTTTGATTCTTAACAGAATTTTTAGCCAACACATACATCCAGAACAATAAAAAAAAAGAGTATGATCACTTTATTTCGTACTAAAATAATTTACATCTACAGATGTGAAGCATTTTCAGTAAAATGTTGTGCATTTTATTTGTTTTCTGTTACCTATCAAATTGTGCTCATAAATAATGAATTTAATCGAATTAGCATTTTACCATACTCATTTCCATATTCAACATAAGATTTAATTAGAATTTTGTGTCAAATGTCAGTTAAAAATTAGAAAAATAAAGAAAATCGATATAAAAAATGTACACAAGAAGTCTTCAAACAGAAGAAACAGCTTTCAAAAGCAATTCTCTCAGCAATTAAAATCAGCAAAAGGAGCTGATTTGGACATTTATACAACTGGACTCCGGTTCCAAACTTTAACATTATATCGATATTTCAAATATATTGTAACCAAATTGAGCGGAAAAAACACGAAAACGGCATTATTTTGATAAAGAACTTCATAAAAGCCACCAACTAAAAAGAAATCTAATTTTGAGTATGGTCCTCCAATTTTGTTACTCAACTTGTGAATTGCAATAAATCATAGGATAGAGTAAAGTAGCATGGCAGTATTTGTGTCCTACTAAACATCACTTTGCTGTTAAAGAAAAATTGATTTTCCTCTCATTTAATAGCGTTTTTCGATTGAAAAATCGATGAAATCATTTGAATCTATTGAGAGAAACGAAGAATAATCAATCAGTTGATTATATTCGGGCGAAGAATATCATTTGAATTGCGGTCATTTATCTCTTAAGACAGCCTCGAGTCTAATTTGAGTTTCACCGATGCTTTTCTGCCAAAACTTATTTGTTTCGCGAAATCCGATTAAAAATATGTTTCTCTTAATTTGTATAATCTTTTTGAAGGGAAAGAGAGGATCAAATTGAAGGGAAATCTAATTTATTTTAATGAATTCCCATTCAGAGAGAGTTTTAATTTAACTTTTCAGTGGTTTTTGCACTCGAAATGGATTTTCATTTTAAGTGTTAAACTATACTTTGAAATTCAAATATTTTAGTTTAGACCAATAATTAGGTTTTTCTCAATTAAATTCTTCTAATTTTCAATTCAACACTTATTTAGAAAATACTCAAAATGAAAGTCATTTAAAAGTTCGCAAAATTAAGGCAATCAATCACTTGACACAAGATTAACATCTGTTCTAATATTTGGGATTAATTTTATAGATTTGACACTTTTTGGGCATTACTTCTAAAATACATTCAATTAAGAAATTCTTATCAAAATCATATCAAATGACTCTTTTGTCACTATATTTCAAATAATTCACTTTAATAATAATAATTCAACTTTTTTTGTCCTTTTATTTTGAAAAATTTAATCAATCTTTTACTCTGAAAATTCATAACCAAGATTTGACAGAAAAACCTATCATGGTTATAGCTCAGTGGTTATAGCTTAATAGGAAAAACTGATGGACCAACCACAGATATGATCTTGAAATTTAGCATGCTCATAGCTAATTAGTATGTGAATAAGATTCGAAAGGTTTCATTGGCACATAGAAATATCTTGATACAAAAAATGGCCAAACATCTTTGAGGCACCTGTGCCCCTCTAATGCTTAAGAAATATAAGGGTCAAATAAAATTATAGTCGTTATGGTGTATGTGTTCACTCCATTGTTTTAGTGTAAGAAGAGCTTCTCAAAGACTTTAGCACCAAAAAAAGTTTGACCATTTATTCTATCAAGATATTTCTATGTGCCAATGAAACCTTTCGAATTTTATTCACATAATAATTAGCTTTGAGCATGCTAAATTTCAAGAGCATATCAGTGGTCGGCTTCAAGTTGTATACAATTTAGTGAAGCCCAATACATAGTGAGCACTCTTCCAAATATTTAGAATTTTATTCTCTGTTGTGTTTTTAAAGTTAAAGTTTCTATTTAATAAAAATGACTGCCTGTCCATAATAGAGTGAAATATATGGTTTTCTGTCGATAAACTAAAAATGTGGTCATTTTTAAGGCATAGTATCGAACGCAATGATTAATGTCTTTCTTAAACGACTTTTCCTTAAAAATTACAATAAATTCTCCAAATTTTCATTTCAGACAACTTTTAGATTTTCAAAGAAATGATTTCAGGAGAAAATGAGACAAATATTTTTATAAAATAAATTACGAATTATTATATATTTTTGTTAAAGATTTAGAGTTTTCGACTGATTATTGATTTTGATTCCTTTCGAAGATTTTTAAAAACAAACCCTATTTCGTGGTTTTCTCTGTTTTTTGGAGCAACTCATCAATTATTTATTGTCAGAGCTATTCATGAAAACATTTTTCAAATATATTTTCAAAAAAAGGAAATTCAATTTCTTCTTAGAATATATTGTAACAAAGCTTTCCTGCTCATTCTCCCGGAATAAGGTACCTTTGAATTATTCTATATACGAGTCTCACCAAAATCTATTTCTATCTGATTACGAATCTCAAAACCAAACACATATTTCATTCGTATCTTCAATGTTATGGTTTTGAAATTTTATGTTAAGATATGCGACAATCAATTAAATGATTGCTCAGCACATAATCGGATCGAAGGAGTGAAACTGCTTTCCTTTTATCCCAAATGAAAAAATTCTTTGAGTAGTTTTTCAGAAGTACTTAATCAGCAAAAAAAGTGTTTAATAGGTCTAACTGTCCTCCAATTGATTTATGAAGTAACCAATTCATTGACTTATTTTCAAAGTTATTATTATAACTACTGTTTTGGGGACAATTCCCAAATATTTTAATAAATAAATATACAATTTATATAAATATATATAAATATGGTAAACTCTTTATTATCTTATATTAAAATATAATAAGATATGACAACAATAATGTTATACAATATATAACAGTTATAGTAATAAAAATGTATTGTATTGGTTTGTGTCCAATAATTGCAAGTAAGGTTGGGATGAGTATTGGAAAGTAAAAATCTTATACTAATATTAACTTGGTCAATATAACACCATAAATCTAACAAATGGATAACAAGCTATTTATGAATTACATTTTTTGTGATTTTTGTTATTCTGTTTTAAACAAAATTATAGATAAAAGCTCTGATTTTGTTTACTTTTATGTGAATTTCGGTGGTTTTAGTAATTTTAGTCACGAAATGTTGCGAAGGAATGGCATAAAACAAATGATGGATAGACTAAGGAGTCGGTGAAAACCAAAGCTGTGCATAACTTACGAGTTAAGCCATATTCCCATTAATACTCTTTCAACGTTTATAACTGAAATAATCTTATAAATAATGACATAAATTGTATTAAAAATACTATTATTTTTCGTTATTAACGTAAATATGTGTTTGTCTGAGTGAATGTGTGTGTGTGTGTGTGTGTGTGTGTGTGTGTGTGAGAGAGAGAGAGAGAGAGAGAGAGAGAGAGAGAGACCCTTATTTAGATGTCTTTAAATTAAGCAAATTCTTAGATCTAATCAATTCCAAGAATTTATTGAAGATGATTTATGGTTCTATTGATAATTAATGTTCAGACATACAAATTTATTTTCATGTATATTCGAGTAAATTGTGTGATCTCTAAGTTTTTAATTGATATAATGAAAGAGTGTGTTTTATATATATATATATATAGCAAAACATAAATTTTTATCATTTGCTGAGAAAAGAGAAATAATTTGAGCACAAAATAAATGGTTGCCTTTAATGAGAATAATGTTTCTGTTTTCGTGTCTGATTACAAAACACAAAAGAGGAAAGACATCTGTAAAGGTGTTCGCAAATCCTGAACACAAACTTTTAATTGATTTTCGCCGATGTCTTTGTCTAATAGTTTTCGTAGTCTTCGGAAACACAATTAAATTTAGAAATGTTTATATATAGAGTGAAGTCATTTATCTCTTTTGTTTGTATTAAATATTTATTAAACAAAAGCTCTAACTTTTAACTTCTGTTTCAACTAAATGTCAATTGTCATCAAAAATCATAAATTATTAAACATTTGAACCCAACTATCTGTTAATTAACTAATCTTGGATCTTCCATAAGCTTATTGCTAATAAAAAAAATCCTGATCAAACATTTAGGAGGATTTCCATCAGGTCTCTCTCTCTCTCTCTCTCTCTCTCTCTCTCTCTCTCTCTCTCTCTCTCTCTCTCTCCATTCTTTGACATCAAAGTCGGATATTGTTAGGCAATGCTTTGACTCTCAATTAAATTAGATGTGAATTAGTTTTATAATTGAGACGAATGAAGGACTTCCTCTTCCATTGGAATTTATTTAAGAATTGGTTTGAGTTCTTTCCGACGAATAAATTAATAACTGTTTGAAGTGAAATCAAATTCAAATAGTATTGAATACAAAAGAATTTAAGTCTGTAATAATCGCAGAATTTTTCTCAACAAAAGAATATTCAAAAGTTTAAGAAAAAAATATCTTCTTTTTGTGTTATAATATAATTACAAAACTCACAAAAGGAGCAAATTTTCTCAAAAACCTTTCCATAAGAATTCAAAACTAATTTTTCAAAATAAATGATAAAATGAAATGACGTTTAAAAAGAAAATTTCTTTAAGAAGAATCATTTGACTCAAAACATTGTTTTCATGAGAATGTCAGACAAAAAATGCAATTTATTTGAAATTACCGTAAATTAGTTTACCTCAAAGTTTGTGCTCATTTTCATAATAATTTTAGATTATGTTCGGTTCATGTATTAATATCCAGTCGAAACTCGATACAAGTAATCCACTTGAAAAGCAAAAATTTATCTTTTGTGAAAAATTAGCAAGAATACTTCAATATCGTAATTCGATCACTATTTTGGTGATTTAAATTTAACTTTAATATATTAAAGGCATATATTTATACTTTGTTAACTGATGTATTAGTTTTCAATCCAGGTATTAGTAAGGATAAATTATATGGATAACGTAATTTGAGATTTAAATTTCAATTCTTTATATTTCTTAAGGCTTTTGATTTCGTTTGATTTTTATTGAATTTTGATCAAAATTTTCAATAAATTTATCAATAAATTTGCTTTTATTGAAGAAAACTGTAATTTATTGAATTCATTGATTTGTTTTTTGTGGCAAATATATGGGGAAATCTATTTCTTTGGCATTACTTCGAAGTTCGCACAAAGAATAAGATTTTGTGTTTAAATATTAGATTTCAGTTGTGGTCAGTGGAGACCGGATTTTCTTATCGATTGAAAGGCACTTATAATTATATAAATATAAATCAGAAAATGTGTGCCCAACACAGCCCTAACACAGCACAACACAAAATTAAAGCAAAAGAAGACACAAAACAGAAGAGAAATATATTGAAGAGAACAGGGATAAGAGGGGAGCGTTAGGATGAGATGACTAGAATTTGCTGACGACTAGAGAGTTGTGCTGTGCTTTGCATCACTGTTTGCATGATTTGCAGTGAAATAGTCTTACAGAGCAAACAAACAGGGCTTTCATGAAGACCAACACAACTCATACCCCAGTTATCTCCTGTTTGTCGTCAAAATCAAATCGCATTTACTGCTCAACAAAATCAAGATTTTATATAAAAGTGTCTTAAATTTGTGTCCACGAACTCTAACATTTAAAAATAGATTTCATGGCATCCGAATCATTCGATTCTAACGTTAAAAGGCGTTACAACTAATTTTGAGTTCATAGAAAAAGCAATGTCTGAGATTAGAAATGTATGGATTGATAACTATTTCTAACGCGTTTATACGTTAATTTATTTTCTGAATCTTTGCATTCAATCGTTGATTGCATAACAATTTGATTTATTTGTGTTAATGTATTTAATTATTTTTCAAATTCATTATAAGCTTAATATTATTCTTAAGTTCTTCTCTTATCTTTTTTTCAAGAATATGACAGAGAATTAGTATTTGAGTGCAGAGAAAGAGCTGTCTTTTGCTTAACATTTTAGCGAAATTAAAAAACTTTTTTCGTTTTCATGCCTTTTATGCTTAGCGTTAGAAATATTCTGAAACTCATAATTAATTCATAAAATAAGTTATCACTTGTGCTCTCTCTTTAACAACGATCTAACGGACGGAATGTATTTCTTCTTTTCTTCATATTATATGAGACCTTTATTTTCCAAACGTTTCATTTCCCGATATTTCTCATACATCAGTATTGAACGCATTTTATTTATTTATTTCCATTATTAAAGTGCAGATTAAAGATAAATAAAGACAAATATAGGTATTAGCCAAATGTCTATCCCTTTGACTCAGTTCTCCTCCGATAGTTCTTCTCTCCAATTATTCAAATATAATTCAATTCAATTGTTTTTCATTTTATAATTATTATGAAAATTAAATTTTATTATATTAAAAGCAATCAATTACTAGTATTACGAGTAACTCAAACATTGTTCATCAAATTCCTCCAATATTTAAATCGTTATACATATGATCGAAGAACTTTGTGTTTGTTTGAAAATAAAATAAAATAATCGTTTTTATATAATCATAATTAGCCATCAAATGATTCATCACAATGTTTATGGTATTTTGCAAAATCTCGACCTTATATTGGAAAAAGAAAATCCTGTCTGATTGTCATACTCTGATGGTAAAGCCTGATTAAAACCCATGAATGTTGGGCTTAAATTCAAGTAAACACAGTCTAAATCTATGACTGGTATTAGTTTCAAATGAATCAAATAGTGTGGAGTAGTGTGGAGTAGTACCCAACTATACTTACAATTGTTAGTAGTGTTGGTAACTCTTAGATAGTGTCTGTCCTCCACAATACTCCCAAATCATGAATGGTTTCAAAGTTTATGTGTTTTTCGATAAATCTTTTGCTATTCTTTCGCAACATTTGATTAATATTAACTCAAATTCAAAATACTTTGAGTAAATCTATTCTTAATTCTTGATAAAAGTAAATGAAACATGCTTAAAAAATAGTATAGATAAACAGAAATGAATGAGCCTATCTCAAATAAATGAGTTACTTTAAAGATTTTCCCATTATTTCTAGCTTTATATAAGTTATCCATGGAGTGTTATCTTTTAAAATGATCTTGGTTATTACACCGGCATTTTAGTAGCACTCAATTAATCATTTTTAGAATCAAATTCTAACAAAAGTTTGGAATTTAAATGAATTTAAATCAACGAAATTCATGGAAAACATGTGAATAATGGATGAATTTTTTAAAAAATTAATTCATTTTTCAATTATCCGAAAGAATTTTTGAAAATTTTAGCATAACTTAACTGAAATGACAAAATGCCTTAAATTTTGATTATAAATTCACTCGGAGTAAACTGGAAGGACATTAAAAAATTGCTTTAATTATTTGAATAATCACTCACTTATGTCAATACAAAGGAGTACAGGTTGTACACTTTATTTATACTAGATGATTTTACTAAATTATAATTAAAATATGGATATTTTTAATTGTAAAACATTTTCATTTTGACGGCTAGACATCGTGACCATCAGATCACATTGATATTTTAATGATATCAACTCGTTTCTGATTGTGGTCATCGAAAACATGCTGATAGTCCTTTACGCCGTCTTCCATTCTATGGGAAGCTTGCATGTTAACTTGTGTGCAGCTTTGCTAGACAATGCAATTCAATGTGACTTTGCGGTAAACTGGTAAAACGCAGAGTTCTCAAATAATCATTTTCAATTTAAATAGCTTAATGTTATGTAAACAATTAAATGTGAGATCCAAACTACAATAAATAACCTTTCATTTAATATCTAATAGATGTGCCATTGATTTTACAAAAGTTATTACAGTTCAAACTCTAGTAAAACTAAAGTACAATTTGTATTTAATAAGAGTTCTATGAAATCAATTTTCTGTTATCTCTATATTCTCAGAACGAGTACTAAAATTAATATTAAGTTTTGGACTGACAGACAATTTACTTAAATATATTATCTAAATTTGCTTATACTGCAAATTAGCCAACCTTTAAAATAATTCCAGGTAGTTATCTATGTAAAGTTATTTCTGAATATTTGTTGTTAGTTTTAATTTAAACCAGTGGTGGCTAAACTGGTGGCTAATTTGCAGTCACTTTAATTAATAATTTGTCTCAATTTAAGATTTAAGTTTACTATTGAGTTGTGCTCAAAATAATTAACATTTTAGGCAAATTGTGAAGATATGACAGATTTCCGGCAACTATTTCCTTGATTACTAGAATAAGACGAGTAATGCAAAGATGTTTTGATATTGCCTTGCTAAAATTGATTCCATATTATGACTAATCAGAATATATAGGAAGTTCTTATTATTATAATACAATGTAATCGTAATAATACCCGTATTTTGTAGTCTTGAAACTAAAACAAAGATCGTATCGGAATAATATGTGTTAACGTGAATATGTTAATTATTGACCATGATGATATTTCGTCAAAAGTCTATAAATTGTGCAATTAGCCAAGATAATACACGATAAGCAGAATATAAAATTTATGCAAACCTTTACTCTAAGTTTAGGTCTAAAGAATTATTTAGAGGTATTTCACAACAAAAGACTGGCAAACATTCGACTAATATTATGCTAATTATCAGTGAATTAGCATTGAATTAGAATTTGACATTAAATTAGAAATTAGATCATATAATGGCATAAATCATTCACAAAATAAATTATGTGTCACTCCTTTTACACCTCATATTCAGTGCGAATTCCAGGAGTGTCTCAATTATTATGAAATTATCATTTCGTTAAATATTAATTCGTAACTCTTTTAATAAATAGTATTCCATATAAAATGTGAAAATAGTTGAAAAATAATTCATTAGTTTTAAGATTAAATCAATTTTGTAAATTCAAATCACTTCAAATCTTTTTCAACTTATATTTCAATAAATGAATAACCTAGGAAACAAGTATATATAATTTTGAAGTGAAATTTCTCCAAGTTTAGCCTTTTATATTCATCAAAATTGTATTTAATTAATATATAATATATTAAATTGTAATTAACATTATTTAATACAATTTATTCATGAATTATGGATATCTTTATAGAAAAACGGTTTTCAGGTTAACCCTCTTTGAATCAAATCTTGGAGATTATGAGTCAAATTACTCGCTTTACTCAAAAATGTTATTAATTTTTTGTTGAATTACAGAATAATTATTATATCTTTTTGATAATATAATTAGATTTTAATATTCATATATCCCATGAATTTTGAGCAAAAAATCTAAATACCGAAGAATACATCAAAAGTTTCCATTAATTATAGAATTAATGCTTTTATACCAAATAATTCACAGTTTATTGATTCAAAAGAAGAAGAGTTTTTACATCAAAATGGATTAATCAAAACTTAATGGTATACTTATTGGCCATTCAATTGAAAACTTTCCCATAAAATAGGATTCAATACATTTAAAATTGTTTTGATGAGTTGTTTGTGAGCGCTTTTTTCAATTTTCAAATCATGTAATCATATTTTATAACAAGAATTCCATAATTTGTGATTTGGCTCAGAGTTTGCGATAAATTACTTTCATATATAATAAACGGATGTTATTTCTGTCGGAATGACATATAGATTGTGTCTTCAGATATGTGAGCACTTATTTCATAGAAAGAGTGGACTTCCAGCCAAAACACTTGCATTGTGTGACCAGATTATTGTGATATACGACATCTCTCTTTTCCTTAACATTTCCCTCTTTTTGGTTTTTTTTGAATGTTTGCCTCCCCTTCCTCTCATTTTTTTGGATGCTTTACTCCCTTTTTTCTCACAAAGTTATATGGATTCCAAATTTATATTTGTCGGGTAATCTTTGGAGGTATTAGTATTGGTGAAGAAAATGAAACAAATATTAATATTTGAAGTTTTTTTTTCGATAGAAGTAGTGATGCAAAACTGATACTCTATTTTAGTACTTCTTTGGATTCAATAGTTATCAAATGATTGGTTGAAAATATGACTTCTGTTATATTATTCTGTGTTTTGTGGCGAAAAAATAATGTACTTTAGTTTAGTCTCATCACTAAACTACAGACTTATTCATTCAGTCTTCTGTTCTCATCTCCTTTTTATTCTGAGCTCTTCTTGTCATCGAAATGTGTTTATGTTTTGGATATTCCCTTCTCTATATCACTACTCTTTTATCCTATTCTTCAATGCCTATGCTTTTCCTGACTATACTAGTGCTTTGAGCAGATTTTTGCTAACATTCCTTATATAAGAGGAGAAGTAAACTAACAAATAATAGAATGAAAATAATATATAAAGAAAAATAGAGTTAATGGGAAGACATCAACAGATATACGAATATTATTTTGATTTAATTATTGTCTTTATTTTCTTTCCATTAAACTGATGGTCGAACGGAAAACCTCTTCAAAAGCTTTTCATTTTCTCTTCTTCTTTGGTGTCAGAAATGAAAATCATTTTCAATATAAAATGAGGACATGTAATAGATGTACTTGCTCATATGCTCATATGCTCATCTGCTCATCTGCTCATCTGTTCTTTTCCTCATTGCTCAACCAATTATAGTGTCATTGAGTCACAAAAAATTGTTTTTCAAAGAGATGTTTATGTTGTCATTGAATCTACTTTTCATATAATATTTTCAGTGCTTACTATGAGAGGTCTGAATGAAGACTGAGTGGTCACCAGTTTTTGTTTCGCTCGAAATCTGTAATTTTTATCGCTTTTATTTTCAAACTTCAATTCAGAGTATTTTCTTTAAACTCCAGTACTTTTCAATTGGATTTTCAAATCATTTTTCTTCTTTTTTATTCTTCGACTTCTATTTAAGAATAATGTTTGATGTGATAAGAGATAATTGAGCGACGGATCAAAACTCTATTTGTGTGTTACTCTGCGAGAGCTGACACATAAAACCTCCTATTTTGACACAAAAACTAAGTTTTATTGGACTGACTCTAAACTAACTCTCAAACTAACGGTTTTTTGGTAACAAAAAAAGCGATAAAACATATAATTGAAGCGAACCTAACAATTGCATCAAAGTTCTGGTTCATCTCATTTAGTCCTCCATTGGGATGAATCGCATCATAACTAAAGTAATTCCTTCAATACATCACTTTTTTAATTGAAAAAAACTTATTTTTGCTCAATTCTTACAAAATAAATGATCAAAATAATTCATTTTTTGTAAAATATTCGATAATAAAGATAATACATTCATACAAATACTCAAATTGAATACAAAACTAGGACTCTCTCTCTCTCCCTCCCTCTCTCCCTCCCTCCCTCTCTCTCTCTCTCCCTTATCTCATGTTCACAACTGCACTGGTATTATAAGATTGGGTGCATCGCTCACATCCCACTCTCCTGCTATCGATTTATTGATGAGTTGTGCAAAAGTTGTTGCACTAGTATATGGCTTTCCTACTCTTTTGCTTTCTGTGCTTATTTTCTTAGTAAAACTTTTGTGTCCACTCTATACCACTCTCTACTACTCTATTGGAAAAGGAATGATGGCTTCCAGAGCTAGTATTGCTCAGTAGTACTCAAAATCGAGATTCGAGTCCTGTTTAATAAGACGACGTTTTGTTGTATTTGCGCTGAAATTTCAACAGAAAAAGAGTAAAAGAGAGGAAAAGACTGAATCTAAAGGAGAGATGCATTGGCACAGCACTAATGCAATGGCACTAATGTCGCAATCGATTGAAAAATTTTCATTTCTTTAGACTCAGATTTAGAGTTTGGTTCAACTGTTCACTGGTGTTATAGCACTGGTATAGCAATGGTATAGCACTGGTATAGCAAACTGAGTAATATTTGACAAAATTAAAGTCATTTCATAAAAAAATAACAAATCAAACAAAAATACGGCAAAAGATTTCCTAAAAGAGTCAGAGATTCGTATAATTTATAATAACTTATCTCTGAGTCTAAGCCCTGTAAAAGTTCAGAGGTTTTGATATTCACTTTTTACAGCATTTTTTTTAAGTAAATGTAATATCAAATGTAAATCAGTTATAATTTTTTCCGCAGAAATAGCTTTACTTTAAGGTTAATGCATAAAAAAGACTTTATTTTTAGGAGTATGTAGTATGTAGTATGTAGTATGTTCATTTTTCTGGTTTCAAGTACATTCATTGCTTTCAGATATACATTAATTTTATACTTTAAAGAAATTTGTGAGTGCTCAACTGTTTGCACAGATTTTTTTTACTTTAAAAAACAAGAAAAATGAATGAATGGTTTCGATAGCCTTAAGAGAAGGCAACGAAAGCAATATCCCATTCGTTGGAACGCCATAAAAAGCAATTCAATGTCGGCGTAAATGCATTTTTAGGCCAAAATCATAATTCAAGTAAAATAAAAGATTTTTGATCTAAAAATACATTAAAAATTGAAACCAAAAGCAGATTTCAAATATTGATTATTATTTCTTTTATTACTTTTTTTTGAAATCTCAGCAAATCTTTCCGTAATTTATATAAATTATTTGTTTCTTAGAACTTCTTCTGCCAAAGGGTTTCCTGAGTTCAAATAATTTATTAACTTTACTAAAATTATTAGAATAAAAATTTCCTCTGGATTCTAGAATTTGGAGACATTCAAGATAGTTTTTGAAAAAATGTTATTATGTGATATCCTTCCGATTCAATATTGATATGGTATTAATTTGGAAGAGTGAGGAGCAATAATCAAAAGGAATAATCAAGATCAGTGATCAATGATCGATGTCATACATTAATAAAATTGTTGAGAATGACTGGTAGTGGTAGTGATCGGCAATTAAGTCAGTAATTGAATGCAAAAGTAAAAGAAATTCAGTGAAAATAATCTGAAATAAGTGAAGAAAATGTTATTTATTTAACTAAAACTTTATTAACTCAAAAGACACTTCGCTGTAAGGCTTTGTAAATGCTTTGGCAGTCAGTGCACAGACTCTACTCATGCCTTCACTAATGCACAGTAGGAGTGAGTGTTAATGCGTTATCTTATAATATGAATGACTACTCTTCTAATGGCATTTCCAATCTCTGCAAACCCCGATATAACCAAATATAGTGAATCCGAAGATTTTTATCACAAAAATTATGCATAAATTAAAAGTTATTTCATTAAAACTTTGAATTTTGAATGAAGAGAATGGAAGAACACAACACTCCTTTCACTAAACATTATTATCAGAAAAGAGGGAATTCATAGGAATTAAAACTTTTAGGTTTTGCTCTCATTTTCTATTCCTATATAAATACTGGCATTAAATGACATTCAGTAATAAATCTAACAAATAGTCAGGTTTTTGGTGTCATCTCTCTGTTGAGATGATCTCTCATTTTGTCTTCATTTGATTCTTGGAATATATATTATATGAGTATATGAGTAGACATTATTTATCATTCAAACTGAACAACAAAATTATGGTCCGATTGGTAGCAAAACTTTATTCACTTCTATAGCTTTGGGCTATAGTTTGCATAAAATAATATTTATGTTAAATGAGTCCTGAATTCGCATTACTTTATATTATTTGACAATAAAATACTTTTTGACGTTTTATTAATTATTTTGAAGTATTTCTCTTTAATCCCTATATTTTTATTTTTTTTAAAACTGACACTTCTTTCAATCAAATGGTTTTATAGACAATCAATAATTTAAGCAAAAATAAGATTTTGTCTCAGTTCCAGTCAAAAACTTGAAACCGGGTAATCAACTCATCCCTCTATTTGTTTCATTGAATTAGAATTTATTATTATTAATGAAATTATGTAATAAAACAGATTTTGGTCTCATTTCGTTCAACTCATTCAACTTTAATCAAAATTGTGGAAAGGCTTTCACTCTTTTTTAAAAAGTCTAAGGATAAAATATTTAGCAAATGTTTGAGTATCATCTATCATATTATCATTTAAAATTGTATCATGGTACATTTTATTTCATCACTAATTTCAAATTATAGCTTCAATTACATGGTGCAAGGTTAAATTTGAAATTTCATATTTTCTTTTCTTTAAAAATGGAAACAACTTATTCAAGGGAACTGACATTTCTTTTCCCAGTAATTATTCTCTCTCTCTCTCTCTCTCTCTCTCTCTCTCTCTCTCCCTC
>JAQIXD010000643.1:0-22862 GCA_034699985.1 Minunthozetes semirufus | reverse complement strand
TGAATAATAAAAAGATTAAGTAATTTATCAAATTGTTTCTATTCTAAGCTTTTATTTTAATTGAATTGATTTTTTTTTGTTCCGCAATTAATTCACTGTTTTTCTCCACTAAAAAAAATGCTAATAAAAACTATCGGCTCTTTTCCTGAAAAATAACTGATCGTTAGGTTTTCTATTAAGGGTTTGGAAATCAATTTTTTGAAATAAATGATAACATGTATTGAATAACATTAAAATAAATGAAATCATTTATTGAATGCTAAATATACGTAAATTTATAAATTATTCTGAAAATTATTTTTAAGTCAAACATTACAATCGATTATTGAATTTTTATTCATTAAAACTGAGAAATCATTTATTTTTTATGATTTTTTTCTCAAATATTTTATTCATCAAAATTTTCATTATATGCGAACTGAGGCTCAAAATATATTATGTGAAAAATTCATCAGTTTTTTGTCGACAAAGTGTTCACGAAATTAATGATACCTAAAGACTAAGCCATAGATTAAACTGAAGTGAAAAGTCTATAATTGTCTTCTTTTCGACTCAGAGGCTCTGAATCCTAATTTACAAACTTTGATTGGGAGTACTTGACGTAAGAGAAAACTTTTATTAGTATTTTTTGCTCATTGAGTGAGGGATGACCTCAAATATCGTGCATTTGATGCGAATTAATGCCATTTCATTCATTTGATTGTTTTGCAAACGCATCGTTGGCTTTAATTTTTTGCGATCACTAAATGCTTTGAATATTATTATGAAATTGTATTAACATTTTGTTTACTCAGAAAAAGACAATAAATATAACAATAGATGACTTTCGACTCTATTTGGGAACGGAAAGGACCTGACGTTCAATTCTGGGTCATTAGTTATTTGAATAAAAAACAAGACAACAAACTGTCATATCTATCCTATGATCGATCGGATCAATCGATTCAATATTAGAAAGAATAGGATTGGGATGTGTTGTGATATGATGTACAGGTTATCACTCCTTTTGTTGAAAATGTGAGATATTGTACAAAAATAAAACGTTTGTTAGACTTATCTCATTTCAATTTCCGAAGTGAATAACTATTGAGAAAAATCTCATTAAAAATTGAATGCTCTGATCAGTGATCACTGGTATCTTCACTCTAGTCATGCCTCTATGCATCATATTCAAAACCAACTTGTATTAGATCGATATTCTGCTCTATAACTTTCTCTTATTTTTTTCCATTGAAAGCCTATACTCTTTTGGTTCAAATTGTTAGAATTTAATAGAAATATAATCAAGTTCCAACAATTTTATAAAAAAAAAGCAAATCTGTTCAGAGAATTACAATTGATTTCGAGATTTAATGTGAATAATGTTTGAAGGGTTGAAGTTTGGGACCGATTTTCAGTCACGTAAACCAAACGCGACATCAATTATATTACAAAATAAAAGGACTGATAATTAGGGCCTTTGATTGCATTCCTGTCAGAGAATTGGATCGCAATTGGATTCATATAACCATCGATTTATGGCTAATTATTCCTCGACTTTAGGATCCAAATGATCGTAAAAGTAAAAATTCATTAAAAATTAACTCAATTTAATAGACATTAAATTAGGGCCTATACTATGACCAAATATTCGTGTCAAATGGCTTTTGAATACTCCAATCGTTTGTTATATAATATATAATATGTAATACATTTGTATATTTTAGAGAATTGTAATTCAATTCATTGAATTCACTGCAATTAACACATAATTATTGAAAAAACGTTATTTTAAATGAAAATATAATTTGCTTTCTATAAGACCTTCGGAATGAAAGAATACAAAGAATAATTGATTGTGATCCAGGATCTATTAGACTATGGTCTGTAACTGGTATTTGCTACTAGTATTTGGTGGACTAAAATCTATTATTTATTTCTTACGTTAACTTATTATTTATGTGTTTCGTAATTCACTTTTTCGTTATTTTAGTCAACAAAACATAGGCTCAGAGATGTTTAATGTCTCAACATTTATCAAATGACAAGACATCATATAATCTGATGCCTACAAAAACTATTCTGATATCTCTGTAACAAATATATCATTTGGTTCGTGGAAAAAGTGTTTAACACAAGACTTTATGATTGTTCACAATAAGCAAAATATATTAAACTTTTTAATATTCGTTTCACATAAAGAATTACTGTTTTTGGCGATCAGTGGTTACGAACAAAAAAATTTATTTTTATTTTTTGTGTTTGTTTTTCGCAATCGTTTTGAATAAATGAAGACTTTTGTTGGGTTTAAATACTTTCTCTAAAAATGAAAATAAAATGATTTTTATTTGTTTTGATGAATAGAAACAAAATTCTGATTCAGATAATTGTTATTCAAATTTTAACCTTTAGTTTAATGCCTGAATTGTTATTTTAAAGTCAGTCCATGTCTTTATAAAGTGCTTACCCAAAGTTAACTTAAGATATTTTCATAAAGGATCAGCCTTTCCAATTGACACAACATAATTCACATAAGAATTTATTGAGCATGAATTTAGCATGATACAAAATTTAACGGATAATTTTGCTGATCCCTTCACTTACCCGAAGACAACAGAGAATTAATGCTATTTTGGAAACTCATTAATATTTTGATTTATTTGATGAGTTTTCTTCTCATAATAATAATAATAATACTAATAATAAAAGTGAACTCAATTCTAGTGCTCATAATTTTAAGGTTTATTTATTTAATGATTGAAAACCATTAATTCAAACAAAGCCTTAATAACAAGTTTAGAGGCTTTCATACAAATTGATTTATTCGCTTCACTGCCGGTCCAGTCATAAAAAGATTTATATGACTGAACAGTATTTCTTTAGGAACAACATATAAATCGAAACCCGAATTACAAAAGCCTTCAATTATTTGGCTTTTATTTTAGTCTTGTTTTCCAATCAATAAAATTAATACAATTCTAATGTTGTGTTTCATTCTCTCTCTTCATTATAATCTTATTTTCTCTTCATTTCTCTAACAAAATATTTTATGGATTTTTCTCTCCTTTTGTTTATTTGGTTAAAAAAGAATCGATAATAAGAAATGGAAATTCCTTTCTTTTTAAAGTGCTCTTACCATAAATTATATGATAATTCAAGTATCACAAATTTTAAGTATCCAAGATTGCAAAGATCAATAACTAGCAAAAACATATGGCAACTTGTATTTGATTCCTTGAGATATATCATATATGTGTTCGATTTTCTTCAATTGATATCAAGTCTAATCATTTTTCCAATTCTATTAAATGACTGCAAATTAGTTATTGATTTTAATTAAATATATTTAAACATATGTTTAAATCATAAAAATAATTTCTAAAATATTGATTGATTGGGAAAACGATATAAAAAGTGTTTGCATAACATTTAATTTGAATAAAAGCAAAATGAAGACAGAAATGAGGAAACGTTTATATATAGGACTTGTTTTAAATGTCAAATATTACGACAGAATGATCTGAATATTTTATAGATGATATAAATTCATTGCTAATTAGTAATTACTAATTACTAAGACCTGATCCATACTATAAAAATATTATCTTAATAAAGAAGTCCAAAAGGAAATCATATAATAGTTTGCGTAACTTTCGGTTATATTTTTAACAAAATTCTAATTAAATGCAAATATTGTGGAAGTATTTCAAAGTCTAATTCAATACAGAATTATAATCCATTAAACCCAGTGTTAATTTAAAGATCTCTTTCCTACGATTTTGTACATTTAATTGTATTCTTCATGCAATCTCTTCATTAAATCAATTAGACTTCATTGTAAGGAATGGATATCATGTTTGTTATTAGAAATAATTGTGAGGGAAAGGTATGTCTGACACTCGAGTCCTATGAGTACATCAAAATAATTTTTAAAAGTTATTAAATTAATGAAAAGTCTTGGGATAAGAGTTGTAATTGGATTTGTATTTAACTACTTTTGAGGTCTTCATAGAAACTCTCATTTAATTTATTATTTCTTTTGTTTTTTTATTTAAGGAATACTTTCTCCGAAAAAACCAGTCTTTAAGTTATTAAATAAATTGAAGGCATATATGAAAAGCATATTATTATTAGTTCTTATATACACTTCTGATATAATAATTCATAGAGTAATTTGAAATTTCTCTCCGAAATTGAATTATGAAAGAAATTAAAGATAATAATCTGCGGGACAGCCATAACATCCATAACAAATGGATTCACAGCAAATATAAGCGAAAATTTAATGCTTTATTTTGAGATTTTGATAAAATCTTTGAGAAAATAATAGATTATTTGATTATTTTGAGTAAAATCTTATCCTTTAAATAATGAGAATTCTCTGCCGAAAGTATTCAGTGCTTTTAATCAAGATAATTCATGTAATACATTGCTATAAATTGCGATAAACGCGAAAATATAGTGAAATTCCTAATGTTTGAACATTAAGTAGATGAAAATTATGGTAGCGTGCAATCAAGGACTATTCCTTACACAAGGCGCAAATTATGGGATCGTACTTTGCCTTTACTCGATCTCATGCTCAACCACTTTGGCTAAATTGAATTCTCACGACACCTTGCGATCGCTCGTCAATCACTCTGTACCTCATTTAGTTCTAACCAAATCTCATTTGAATTTAGATTTCTTTTAAAGATTTCTTTGTTTCTCAAACTCTGAGATAAAAACGAAAAACTTAATACACTTTTGAATTCAGTGAAAGTTTCCTTTGGAGTCAGGAATCGATAATTTCCAACCAATTCACAGATGGGGACCAATTCTAATGCCTTTCGTGTCATAAATATTTGATAAAAAAATATCAAACAATTTTGTTGAGAGTCTTCTTCACAATTATGTCAAATGTGTTGTATTTTTAGTATAAAGTCTTTGATAATAAACGGCTCACGAATATGAAACCATTAATGTCTTAACCAATTATGTGACCAAATCTCAAGACAACAGTAAATAGGATCCAGTTTTGGTTATTATTCACTTTCAAAGACATACAACAATTTCTCAAAAGACTATTCAATGAAAATTTACGCGAATATAAAAAAATATAATAATTGTCCATAAAATTGAAAAATGAAAAAACAATAAACAGTTTGAGTGCAAACTCTGATATAAAAGTCAGCAAAAAATTTTAGTTTAGATGTAGAGAACTGTACCAATGGTCGCTATTTTTAGAGGTAATATTACTTTCGGGTTTTCTATGCATTTGCTAAAAGACAACATAAAAATCGACTTAATGTGGAAAAAGATATTTACAATCAAATTGAGTAAACCTTAGGCTTACCTCTATATTAAGCCTAAAATTCACGCAAACATCGAAAAAATATGATGAATGGGATATGAATAGAGTTTTGAGACTTCAATGATAAATCACCGATGAATTTAGTTTCAATAGCAAATGGAAAACAAGATTTTGGTTCTCTAAGAGTCATAAACGATTTACTTCTCTCACAAATGAAAAGAAATCTTTGAAATCAAAATTTTATTTTTATTTTTATTAAAAGTTTTATTGATTTTTATTCAATTGAAATGTTTTTAATGCAATATTTGTTCGGAAAAAAGATAATTTTGTTTGTTTGTTAAAGATTCATGTCATTTGTCGCCGAAATACTTACTCTTATTAAGAGAAAAGTATTTTTTCAACACATTTTGAGACAGATTTTACACATAAATAAATAAATTTAATGATTTAGAGTCAAATAATTTATTCATTTCTTGAGTTGTGAGCAAAAAACTGTTGGAATTTATATGTGTCGATATCTCTACCGAACAGAAGAATCATTTGAGACTTGATTTATAAGAAAAGAGAAAATACTTTTGAATAAAACTAAAAAAACAGAGAAAAATAAAAACACTTTTTATTTGAAGTGTTTTTTGGAAAAGTTTTGAATTTTAAACAAAGAGTTATTAAAATAATTTTTTGCTTTTTATGATTCAATAGATTTTAAAATTAATATTCATATCATTTGTTTAGTTGAGTGCTCCGACAGAACTACTCCACGCCGTCGTCGCTCTATATCACACGTATTTACCCGGATATTCATTGGACACCATCTATAAGACGTTATGCAAAGAAGGAACGCGCACTTTATTACTTTTAAGGGACGGGACCGGTCAGTCATTGAATTTACTTATTTTATAGCTATACTTATAATACCTTTTTTTTCTTAAAATTAATGTTTTCCTGTTTTTAATGCTAAAGAATTAACATTTTAACGTTATTTTAAACTTACAAAAAGGGCTAATCTGTGACCTTTTTATTGACAGAGATTCTCAAGGAATTGAAGCAAAATAAGAACAAGAACCACAATAAAAAGTGTTCAGGTAATCCTACTAAACATAGTTTCAATTTTCATCAAATCTTCTACATATGCAAACAAAGAATAAAATAAAACTAATCTTTGAATAAAAAGTTCATATTTTATGTGTTTTTATATGAATTCTCTAAAGAAGAGATTTTATGAGAGTATTAGAGAAACACTTAAACAATGGCTTTATTGACGGAATCATCCGAATCTCTTAATAATTGAGAGGCCTATCCTCTCAAATGCCAGCCATGACTTACAACATTTCATTTTTCACCCAACAATTTAGTGCTGTGCCGAGTGATAGATCAAACCTTGCCTGGAATAGAGCTGGAATAGAGCTGAAATAGAGCAAGATCATATTTTAATATTGAGGCCAGACTTCAAGAGAAAGTCTGAAACAGTATTCTTCAAAATTCAATATAAAATGTAACACATGTTTCAAATTGAAAGCAAAAGAATAACAATTTTTTATTAAAATTTATTAAAATAATCAAAAAAAATATGAAACGCCATTAAATCACTTAAACATAAGAAATATTACACAAATTTAAGATAAAATCGTTAAAAACAGCGCTATTTTAGCCTCAAATTAATTTTATAAGACTTAAAACTCGAGGATTTATTCATTGGAAAGAAAAAGGGTTTGAAAAGACGAAACCCTTTTGTATTTTTTCTATTCATCTCTCTTTTCACGAAAAACCTATCATAAGATTTCCCTTTTGGTCAGACTTTCCGCACCTATAGTTCCTAAACCTCTAATTCAGTGGTTATTATATCTGAGGAAAATCTCTATAAAAAATATTAACTAATTTTGATTAACAGTTAAATCGATGTTATTTTGTGGAAAAAATTGTTTTATATCAAACATTTATTACATTTAATACACTTACGATTAAACCAAATATTTTTTTAATGCGAAAATCGCTATAAATTTTCACATTTATTAGTACTTCATATGAAAGCATCTGTTTATGAATTATGAAAATATAATGACCATAATAAGAGTTCCCCTCTCATAAGAAGCCATTCTTTAAATGATTTTTTCGTGAAAACAATTTGGTTTAAATCAAATAAATATAAAATTCATATAAATTTATCCAATTATTTCAATTTTAAGGCAATAGATGAATGACTTATAGATATTTATAATGGATTTTATAAATCACTTCAATATCCGTTTCACAACTGTTGTTGTGTTTAGAATTCAATTGAATTAAAATCAAATGAATTATTATATTTAATTGACTACAAGAGAAAGATATATTATTCACGACTTTTCACAATAATTATTCCGAAATCTAATGAAAAGAATTGTATTTCTGAGTAAATCACGAATAAGAGAATTATTAGATGAAATTACCTCTCCTTTATTGCTCTTACTTTTCCTAATAACTGAGACTTGAAGTCATTATACACAACACTATCTATATTTGTTGTGAAAAAAATTTGTTGATTTTTTGGTTATCTCTTTATTTGATCGCATTCTGGTCTGCTTTTAGTCATTTCCTTAAGTTTTTTTAAATAAAAAATATTCAAATTATATTCAAATCAATGAAATTATTGAAAAAATGTTTACAAATAACAAATCTATGAATTGAAATACAATTAAATGTAGATTTGAAAACATTTTCCGGATTTAATACAAAGTTTGTATTACAAACTGAAAAACATTTTCAGACAATTAAATAAAGTTTAGATCAAAATCAATACAAAAAGGCCTTTGCTAGTATGACCATGCTCAAATTGATTATTTTGAATCACGAAACCATTAGTCAGAAGCGCTTAAAATAATTGCATTTTTTACTAATTATTAATTTTTATTTTTTGGTATACTTTTCACTGATTACTAAGTCTTGTGTTTCAGACGAGTAATCAAGAAATCAATTAATCAAAACTTAACGAAAATATATCTGTTTTTCATTCAATTTCGCCAATTAATTGTCGGATAATATTTGGCTAATAATTCAGAAATATTATATTCGGCTCCAAAACAACCAGTGATTAGATTTAAAGCAAATAATTATTCAAAAAACTGAGTAATGAAAAAAAGTTTATTTGAGTTTAATGTTTATGAACTGAACTTCTAATCGAATAATAGGACTAACGATCTGTAAAATAATGTGAAACTATTTTTTGTTAGATTTTTTGTTATCTCAACAAACGATTCAAAAAAATAACAAAATTAAAAAAATAAAGCTCTGAATCAACTCAAAGAACAATAGGAAAAGAATTTTCCATCAAATTTGACCCAAGGATGAGATCTTTTGACTGAAAGTTAAAGAATAAAAATATTACCATAAAGTCTGCAAATGTTTAGATAACATATTATGGCATTATTTAAGTGAATAAACCTTTTCTTTTATGTAATCTTTTCAGTTGAGAATAACCACAATAATAAGCCAAGACGTGAATCCGAGTCAATTGTATCGCCGGAGGAAATTGAAGGCAATTCAAGCGTTTTTGATATCAAGACTGAAGAAGAGTCGAATCAAACAATTAGTAGTCCTTCGACTTCAAGTCCGGATGAGATTCCAAATAACGAAACTCTGTCGCCGACCAATACTACCAACACTAACGATGAAGGAATTGACAACTCATCTGTCATCTCAAACGATGGCTATCAGAGTGACAACTGGTCGATATCCTCGTTTAGGAATCAGAGGTAAGACCTCTTCGTTTCTGAAACTATTTTTGAGAAAAACTAAGCACTCAATTGACCTGAATTTTGTGGAAAAACACACAAAACCATTACATAAGACATGTATTTGGTCTGTCGTCTAAATGTCTAAAATAAATGAAACAAAATATCGTAAAACTTAAGCCAATCAAAGATAGTATTCCCGACATTCAAACTAATAGTCTTAAAATCGGATTATTTTTTGTTGAGAACACAATTATTTGAAAAAACATTTTCTCAACAGAAAGTTGAGTCAATTTCCTATAATTTCAAAACCATTTCCTTTTAAATGCATTGAATGACAGAATCTCAGAGATATTGAGAGAAAAGAATTGGAAAAAAATAGTATAAAAATTCAATTAAATGAGTGAATTGATAAATCCTGGTATTTATTATTACTAGAGCTATAGTTTGGTGCTTTTCTTCTTGGTTTTGTTCAAATTGAAGGCATTTATTTGCCATTCAATCAAATCATTCACGCATTGAATTAAAATAAATGTTTTTGTATAAAAAACAAAATAAATATTCTGTTTTGAAGCGAAGAAAAACAATTGAATATTGAATTTAAAACATTTTTGCAATACTTTTGAGATTCAGTTGTGTTTCACTTCAAACAGGAATACAATTGTTTTCAGTCATTAATTAAACGTAAAACTAATGAAAAATACACTGAAATTGAATTTTAAATTCAAATCATTGAATCTTTTGCTTCTTGTAATTGAATTTTCAATTTTAGTGATAAATAATGAGTTGTTTTCTTTAATTTGTTAAACTCTTTGGGAAATTTTAAACAGAAATTCCCGCAAAACAACAAAAATCAAAACAGAATTAATTGATTTTCGCTAAAAAGTTATTTAAAATTCTTGACATTCTTTGATCAGTCTTTTGTGATGTGAAGTCCTTTCCCAGAGTGCCATCACTTCAATAATCAAATGTGTGGTAATTTCTTTGGCTCTTCTCCTTGTAATTGATATCAGAACTTATATATGTTTGTCATTCTCAGTATGTATTTGACTCATAACTCAATAATAGAGCCGTCATTTAGAGATTGTAATTGAAGTTCAGAGGCTATGATCTCTAAATAGTTAATCAAATTTACGATTAGTTCACATTCGAGTTAATCTCATTCCCGGGAGACTTGAGTTTTGTGTACTTTTAATTAAAATTAATGATATGTTATAAATGAAACATAAATGAAATATTCATTTAGGAATCGTCTTAATATCAGAGACCTGTCCTTTCAAATCATAGGATAGTAACGTATAATTGTTGTCTTCATAGACCAGTTTACTAACAAATGAAATGAAAATGAGCTGACAGTTAATGGACTTATTTAGTGATTACTTGCATTGCCTGACGATTTGCCAATTGATTTGAATCACAAATGGTCTGAGAAACAGTCGATACGTTGTGTTGGCGTCTCTGAGAATTTTTTCTGATGACGGATTAGATCCACAAACTAATTGACTCTGAGCACAGACTATGAGATACTTTTCCTCCAAAATCTAATTTACTTTTTCCTCAGGATTTGAATTCCAAAGACTCAGAGACTCAAAGACTTAAATGTTTTGCCAGAATTGTATTTTCAGATCGATATCAAACAGCATTACAATACGTGTCCACAATATTAATGACACGTCTGTCCACTGGACATATGGGACAAGTGATGGACTCACAACTAAATTGAATTTTGTTTCAATAACTTCCTGTACTTCTATTCAATCAATTGATTCAAATTCAAACAGAAGTCTTGGAAACAAAATTTTAATAAGAAATCAAAGAAAATTGAAATTCAAGAAAATAATGATCAAAAAAGTGAAGAAACTTTTTCTCAATGTTTTTCATTTTCGAAGCCAAGACTCTATAAAAACAAAAATCAAGTGATTAATCAATTTGTTTGCTCTCAACTCATAATTTGAAAAAGTTTTTTGTCTTTTTGTTTTTGATATTTTCATTCACCACAACAAATGATTTATTCTCAGTGATGACCACCATATAGAGCGAAATATTCACATGATATTTACCATGATCAATTATCAAAATGAGATAACTACCAAATTTTATTCTTTTAAGTTACTGAAGACATGTCAATCAAACTTAAAATAGTTATACATTTCTGAATTGATATTTTAATTCCTATCAAGTTGTTTGTCAAAAGCGCTGCACATCCCTAATGTTATCAACTGATGATCTTTTCTATACAAACCATTAGTGGTATTTCAGAAGCGTTATTCTGAGCGCTTATCATAAGTTATATCTTAATTACTAATATTTTTAATTAAAATTATGCAAAACTAAAACCAAAGATAATAATCGAAATGAAAGATCATTTTATAATATATTCCTTTCATTGTTTGAGTACTGAGTTTTGAAAAACAAATTTTATTATAAATGAAGTTATCTTTAAGTTTATTGTCTCTCAAAGAGTTCTAAGAACTGTTGAAATTCCAAAAACAAGATAACTTTCTTAACGAAACTCACTTTCAAATTCAAATTATTAGTTATAATCGAAAGTAAAAACTGATTTCAATAGAAAATTATATGAAATTAAAAATTATTTATATTTATGTTTACTATTAATAGTAATTTATTCGGTCTCTTAATAGTCAACCCTTTTATTAAACCTGTATTTTATTGAACGAGTATTTTACTAATGAATAGAATTAAGAAGTTATGACTTATTTCAGTAATAAATCAAACATTGAATCAATTTTAACGTCAAATAGCTTTAAGAAGTGATTAGTTTTCGACACTTTTAGTCACAGTCTCTTCAGAGTTATGGTCCGGTATTTCCACTGAAATCTCTTTAGGTTTTGTTTGTGAGTCTTTTGGCGCTCGAGATTTGCTTTGCGAGTCTTCAGCAGATTTCTTCTTCATTGGATCTCCTTCTGAATCATTGCTTTGTTTGGATTCTGTTTCTGTCGTATTGGCGGTCCTTTGAGGGGAACGGAAATTGGTTGAACTGTAGTCACTGAAAGACTCCATTAGTTCATTGGCCGGAACTGATTGAGGCGACCGAATCTCTCGAGAACCGGTGCACGTAATGGTAGACCACGTCTTTTCATCTTTGGTCTCATTCTCATCGGTTTCTGAGACTCGTATTTGATCGAAATCTTTGTCAGAGACCGATGGCTCCTCTTTTGGCTCAGATTCTTGAGTTGTGTCCTTCACATTACTCTCACTTATCTTTTGATTGTTGACATCCGGAGTCTTATCTTTGTTTTCGATGGCTTTAATCTTCTGAATCGGTTCTATATTTTTATTAGTTTTAGGCATTGCTTTCATTTTGAACCACAAATACAAGACCTGAACCACAAAATCATGTCTTAAAAAAACAATTGTTTTATTTGTTTTCAAATAATTACCACAATTATGAAAGATATGGCAAATACTAAGAACAACACAATTAAGATAATATAAAACAAATCCATTGAATTCTTGTTTAGAGAAGAGTCGGCAATACTTTTGGTTCAAAACTAATTATTTATTGAAATAAATGTTTGAATAAAAATAATTACAAATAATTGAAAGCAATTGAAAGCAAATCACGAGTTCTTTGAAAATAATTTCAATAAAAGATAAAAACAATGGATTTATAGGAAAAGCAATGAAATGAATGAAAATAATTGACTTTAAAACATTTTATACGCTTCTTATGAGAGGACACCTTTGGACAGCTTTGCACAGTTGTATTAGTGGCAACACTTTTAACTCTTCCGAGGAGTCAAATCTGACAAAACCGTCATTAAATTGGTCATCGATGTTGATAAGACTTCCGGTCATTTGTCGGTCGTTTCCCAAAATAACTTTTATCTGAAATAAAAGTAATTAATTCGTTGTTTAGACACAAATGAGTCGAAGGCTTACCCTATCGTCAGTTTTGGGTATAATTGGTTCTAATTTGTTTGCGAAGAGGTTTACGTCTGAGTTTTCTTTTGCCAAAAATACGGTACAAATGTTACCACTTGTGGTACGATATATAGACCGAATCACTCCCTCCTGTCCACAGTATTTCTCTTCTATTACCCGCACTTCGATATCAGTGGTCAACCATTCGTCAGACAGCAAGTGTTTTGGCCGTTCTTTTGGTGTTAACTTCGGTTTTGACGCAAATATTTTGCTCTTATTATTAGTCGAAGAGTTTATCTCTGAATTAGAACCGAATGAAGTACTACTTTCTGACCTACTTTTTGGCCGTATTTTCAAATATTCAAAATTAATGTGTGTTTTGAAGTGATTTCTCATAAGAACTAAATCATCAAATCTCTGATCACAGTTAGTAAAGTGACACTTGAATGGCATCCATTTGTGGCGCTTTTTATCCTTCTTTGCTTTTAATTTAGTTTCTGGTGGAACAGGAGTTAAAATTGTGGTCAAAACACTCTTTTCATTCATTTGTTTTGTGAAGAAATGTTTTTAATTAAACAAAAAATTTCTGTAATTTGAGTGAAAATTATCTCTATTTTTATGGCTTTGAGAGCTGTTTAGCGACAAATGACTAAAGTTTTAATCAATCTTCTGATAGGCTTTGCTTTGATTGAAATAATACTCTCCAATGACTCAAAGGTTAATCCCTTTAAAAGTTAAGTTCAATAATGTATTGAAGTTTAGATAATCCATTGAATCAATTATTGACACAAAAGTCTGAATTTGATATCTTTATTGAAAAATGTTTTTTAATTAAATAATTGTTTAAAATAAGAGATATTTTCAAACAAAAACTAAATATTTTTTGGCACTCATTTCAAACATTAGATAAACAGAAGATTTGTTATATTTTTGTGTAAAAATAATAATATTTTTATTAATCGTTAATAAGTTTAATGACATTTCAAATGGTTTCGGAGAACAACCAAATCGTCAAAACTGATCCCACATTCCGTGCAATTGAATGGCATCCAAATGATGTCAGTCTTTTTCTTCTTCGACCGCAACTCCTTTTTGGTCACTTTCAGTCCAGTGACAGGAATTTTGGGCTGTTCTTCGTATTGTTGCTCGAAATCAATTTCCGTTTCCTCCGAATCCGAATTGTTTTGACAATCGATGGTTTCGGAGACATTTTGAGGTATTTGTTGTGTCGAAACGCTTTTCAAGACTTCGCAGTTGTTTTGAATTGAGAAGTGTTTCAGTTTTATGTGAGACAGGAATCCAATCATCTTTTCAGTGAAGAACTGACAGCTCTTGCATTTGTAGAGTTGTTGTCCTTCGCTGTCGTAAATCATTTGACAGAAATCGTCAAAACGGCTCAAAATGTCGATTGAGTTGAGGGTCAGATCCCTCTTCGGAAGAATGATCCGATTTGGACACAAATGTTGGTCATGAATGTGACGTTTTATAGCAGTTCCTGTTGTTATGTATTGACAGCCATTGAATACGCATTTAAAGACTTTTACCCCTTTTATGATAATTTGTTTTCGATATCTGTTTATACTTTGATTTCCGCAAATAGTTTCCAAAGTTTTGCCGTTTTTTATACCAAAACCACAGAAATGATTCATTTTGTGGTAACGAAGACTATTCGGTGCGTAAAATACTTTACGACAGTCTTCGACGTCACAAATGAAGGTTAAGTTTCGCAAATGTTTGCCATTTATGTGAACAGCCATTCGAGAGGAAGACCTAATCCCATAAGACTTGTGTCCACAGAAGTCACAAATACATCGCTTTTGACCCAAATATCTATCGGTTGTGAAATACATTTTCACACTTTTCACTGAAGAGAATCCATGGCTAACAACAGGAGTAAGCGACCGATCAATCGATTCATTAGTTGTGGTAACGATTGAACTCTGATTGCCATTCAATGGCTGACCATCCAATGGATCTCCTATTTTATCAATTTGTGTGTTTCCACTGACTGTTGGAACTGTTGTCAGAAAAGATTTTTTGGTTTTGTTTTTCAATTGGTGTTGTTTTTGGTGAAGAATCCATGAATTTCTCGCAAAAAATCTTTTCCTGCATTCAATGAATCGACATTTGAAGACATTTGTCTTATATTTTCTGTTAATACTTTTATAGCTTTGTTCTGTTATTCTCTTAAACAACTCATCAAATCTTTGACTCATTTCACAAGAATTGTCATTCGATGTGATCCTCTCAATGGCATCAGCTTTCAGTCTTCGGGTGTAATACTGACCGAATATCGGCCGTCCCTTAACTGCGATCCCTTTCATAAAGAATTTGTTATCCATTTATTCAAACAAATGGTAAACTATTGCCACAAATCATAAGACATTGAAAAGTGTATCCCTTTTCTCAGAAATGATGATTGAATCCAATTATCACTTTTAAGCTAACGATTTGATTGATTGGTTCAAAGTTATAAACACATCCTTTTTATATTCTGAGCGCTAAACTCAAAATGTTTTTATATGACAGACATTTGTGGTATAATTGAATTTAAAAGATAATTCTTTTGTTTAATTCTTATTCTCTTATGTTTTAATCATTAGTTATATATAATTCACCGGAAATTTCAATCAGAGAAAGACTTGAAAAGTAATTTCATTTATAATTCATAGGTTTTCACAAATAATTGACTTAAAGTCAGATATAAAATATTCTTCCAATTAATAAATGGCGAAATTGTTAAGCCCTGAGCGAAGAACACTTCATTAAAATTTAATTGTATTAAAACTAATGATTTTCCTTAAATATGAAACCAATTACAGCTATAAATACAATTACCAGAAGTTATTTCATTAAATGTTTATTAAAAATAATTCAAAAAATATTTATTATTGAATTCATTACTACTTTTGTGTATTGAAAGCCATAATTAGTTTTATCATTTATTTCATTATAACAACAGAATTATAATGAAATGAACTCTTCTTTCGTAATTTGTTTTGATCTCTGAAATGGTTGTCTACTTTCAGGTACCGTTCAATCAATGATATACTTAATGAATATACGGGCAGTAATACCAGGAATGTATGGACGGATGGGTTGTCTAATGGCAATAACGATAATAATAACAACAATAGTATTAATAATAATAATTTCAGTCATTATTATAATAAGAATAATAGGAGTCGTCCGACGTCTAGAAGTTCACAAAATAAGGATTACTTCAAACGTAACTCTATTAATACAATAACTGATATTTTCGATGACTCTGATGATGATTGCGAAGAGGAAAGGTAAGAGGAAATCCTTATTTATTACTCCCTCTCTATATGTGTCTCAATAAATGGCAAAAGTTTTGTGAATTGAGTTTAACTCGAAATCTATTAAACTTTTATGGGTTTGAAGTATGGATGAAGAGGAAGACGAAAGAGAAGAATTCATTAGAGGAATGGAAACATTTCTGAGAGGAGTAGACCAGAGACGACACCAACTGCAGGAGACTAATGGCAACTTTGGGGACGCCTCCGCACAAATTGGTATCGAGCACAGGCTTATCGGATGCGCCACTTTTCATAAGAGTTATCGGTAAGAATTCATTTGGATTATCACAAAACAAGCGATTTCTTAGACTTATGAGCACACCATAGAGTAACGGGTCATTCAAGTAATGGAGAGGTTTATTAGTAGTTTATTATAATTGAAAAATTTGATGCTGAGATCCCCCACCAGTAAACCTAAACTACGATCTCAATGAAAAATTGTATTCTTCCTCAATTTGTAAGATAGTTCTCCTTTTGATACCTATCCTCTACTTCTTTCCTGAGGTATGTCTTAATAAGGGTAGGAAAGGAAAGCCGTATTTAAAAAGTTTAATTTAATTATAATTTTATTCCACATATTATTCAAGAATTTATTTCCCATTTTTCTCTTCTCTAAATAAATATGTAATTATTTTCCGCATTTATTGATATATCAAAAGCCTGTTCTACGAGCCCTTCACATACTCTTCTATGGAGTCCGTCCTCTATCGTGTCATCTATTTTTCGCTAAAGTTTCACATAGAAGATGAGATTTCAAAGTATATTTTAAAATTGATAGTCTTATTAACCTCATGTCAATGCGTTTCATTAAATTTAAGCGATTTCTCTACTATTACCAGAAAAAGCAATTTTTCAAACATTTTCCACAAAATATAAAATAAAAACTATTTTTAATGAAGAAATCTTTTGCTTAACTTTTTTTTGTGTTTTATGCGATTCAAATGAAACACATATTTTGTTAATTTTGTTTAATATTAACTCATTTTTTAGAAAATTCTTAAGAGTTTCGAGATTTCACTAATAGTTTCATTTGGTAATGAATTTTCCAGATCTCAGTCATGTCTTCAAAAAAAATTTCAATCAATCCTTTAATCATTAATTGAACTCATAATTGATTTATCGGTCGACTTAAAAATTATGGCTTAAGTTATATATAATTATTGTCTTATTATAGGGTTTAATATAATTTTGATTGATTTGAGAAATGTTTTCACTTGAAGTCCACTAAAAACACGTTTATATTAGTGAAGAAAAAAGGATTTTATTCATGTCGTGTTAGAAATGAATTATTACAAGATATTTAATTTTAATGAGTCGTTAGAGACTTTGCAGGATATCTATAATCTTTTGAAGTGTCATATATTTTGCATAACTGTTTTGTTTGCAATTTTTTGTGAAATCAATCACTTCTTTGGTTAGAATTTTAGATAAATAGCCAAAGATTTTGCATAAAATCGATTATTTTGTGGAATAAAAAGCAAAAGGAATCGGTTTTATCCCTCATTAATAGGAGGAGAAGATCACAGTTTTGTGCCAAACACTTAAGTAATGAGAGATTTGATTCAATTAGATATCAAATATAATTATTGTAATCGAAATCATCTTATTTTCAATACGTGAGAACATTAACAGACGTTTCAATCATCTCAGAAACAGTGTATATATTGAGTCTACTCTTTAATCATGTAATTGAAGCACATTTTCGTTTAGAATAAAACTTTTAATTAACTCTTTCTTACGGATTGTCATGACTTTAGTTCTCAGTAATCATTAGTTTCTTAGACTCAAAAATTTCTGAAAAAAGTATCCAAAAAATATAATAAAGACTTTCGAACATCATATCCAACACAATTTGAGTTCTTAGTAATGAATTTCCGATTTTTGATTAATCGATGAAATAAATCATAGAATTGTTTTTGAAACAAAATCGATATTCTGTTCCCGAAAACGGTCAATAATTTTCACGATTTTCACTCAGAATTAATAGAAATATTAAATCAATTTCTTATTTTTAAAAAAATATCCCATTTTCTTGAGTTTGAATTCTGCTTTCACCAACAAATGTATGCCCTCAGCCCTCAAAAGTGAAGCCGTGTTTGAGTTTAAACTTGAAGTTCAGCCGAAAATAAGTTCAAAACTTATATTTAATTCAACAGAAAGTTTGATCCAAAGTAAAGCCAAAAATATAAATGCAATCGAAGTGTTTATTACAAAATTATACACAAAATATATTTAATAAATACTTAAAAGAAAATTATCGGTTGGAAAGCAGGCAATAAAAGTGAGGCTATTATTAAAAATTAAAATATTCAGCAAAAAATCAAAACAAGAATTCCTTTCTATTCCTTAATATTTGAACGAAACGTAATGTAATAATTTGTTTGTCAGGTCTCCGGGTGTTAAAGTAGTTTGCATTCCGTTCATCGCTGTTCGCAACAGATATAGGAGAAGCGGTATCGGGAGGTTTCTCCTCAAGGTTTGCATCCCTTACTTATAATCAATGATTCTATAATTGCTAACAAACTGTATATTTATTAATTGAATTAATATAATTTCAAAATATAAACAGTTATTAGAATTGAATTAATTTCTAATTAAACTGAATTAGCGTTTGAAACGTCCCTCACAAGTGGGCCCTTACGACGCTCTGGTAGTGCAGACCGACAGTCAAAGCACAGAATTTTTCCTCAAAAATGATTTCAATGACGATATTATACTCTGCAGTCGTTTCAAAGAGGCCATGACTGATGACAATGGAAGGGAAATGCTTCCCAGGAATACGTCTTATGGCAGCAGAGATATGATGTGCTATTTGCCCCCATTTGACGGCCACTATCCTCCGATGCCGGGGACCTACGAATGGAACCGACCAGAAGTTACAAATGCTATCGACGATGAAGTGGAGCGGTGGAGAGCCAGAAGCCTGGAGGCATACCAGTGTCAGTGGACATGTATTGCACGCCTTCAACAGGAAATAACAAAATTGCGTTCACTTTTGAGACGACAAGACTATGGCTTAACTAAACTCAGAAAAGAAAACATGAATTTACAGAAAATGCTTTTGAAGAGTATGTGAACTGATGTCAAGTCATTGCCAACTCTTGTAATGAGTGCCGACATTAAACTCTTGACTCTTTAACTACAGGTGAAACACAGTCGACACTGGCCTTAATCGACGCCTGGCATAAGGAAACGGCTAATTATGGCTGAACTGCGAACATCTCGACTATCGGCTGACGAATAAATTAAACCCTTTTTGACAAAAACCACTTATTTTTCACAAAACAGTACCAAAATTCTGCCCAAAAATTATTTATTATTATTTTGAGTAATGATTGCATTAAAGATATACCTTTGAAACTAATCATAGATTTGATAACAAAATTCCAACAATTTTTAGTTAAGAGTAGATTCTGGAGGAAATTATTTATGAAAATTCAGATAATTTATTAATATTTGAATTTATTTAAGAAATAATTGTATAAAATGAACGAAAAATGAGCCAAAAACTAGTTTCCAGTAAAAGGAGAGTATTTTTAATTTGATGTTATCTGTCCTTAAAATTAAACTCAAAAGAGTGTCTAATTTCAAGACTTACTCTAATTAAACGAAAAGAACAAAAAATAACAAAATATTACTTAAAATTTATCGCAAATTAATAATTAGCGACCAATTAGTAGCCCATTGGCTGAAAATCGATTAGCTTTCACTTCGATTGTCTTCTATAAATCATCCCTTTCCTGATCCTCTCTTTGTCTCAATCTTAAGACATTCACTTGAGTTAGAATTCATTTTATATTATAAACAAAACTTAATTACAAAACATTTGTGCTTTTATTCAAACTTTAATTATACTAATGTTTAACATAAATTTGAAGATAAATATTAATTAAATTTTGGTTTTCCATTCTGTGCTGTACTTTGAATATATTGTTATTTTATTGTCGTTTTGTTTTTATTTCTCAAATTAATTATTCATTGTTTTTTCATTATCTCTTTTAATGACTAAAATTCAAATAAATTAATATTTTTTGCTTATATTTCACATATAATTCGCTTTAATTATATTAGGAATCAATTTTTCTGTTGAAAGCAATAACTGTCTGCAGTATACACTGTAGACTTATCAAGAAATTATTTTTTGGAAATTCAGTTTATCATCCCTTTCCTATCCTTACAGTTTTGGTCAGAAAATCGATAAAAAATAATATTTTTTCTCCATTTTGTCTGTATTTTGAGATAGTATTGAAAGGAATGCCATCGAATTGTCTCAAAAGATATCCTAATTCTGAGCTCAAGTAATAAATATCCAATAGTTTAGTACTCTTTCCTGTTTTACACATGAGATCTCTCAGTCGTGTGCCTATTATATGTGTGTCCGCACTAACTCTGCACTGACTCTAAGCTCTTCGTCTCCTTTTCAACGAAATTCATGTTATGATAGAAAAAGTGATGCAAACAGAGATAAGAAGAGCCATTACCAGAATTTTGGTCTGCCCTAACTCTAAGAGTGAATCGCATTTCCATTTGTGTCGCACAGCATTCAATTTAATGGACTGACTGGTAATCAACTAAATTTTGGACACAATTCGTGATCTCTTTGTATATAAATGTTATGAGAAATGATATCATTTTTTGTCGACAAATGCTTTGCCATAAGCTATAGATATGTGAACACAACTAATAAATTGAATGAATGGCCACTACTTTCAAAATGAGATTATTTTCTATCTTTTGCTTCTTTTCTCCTCAAATGTAGGCTTTTGTCCGGAAATTGAAAGAAATTTTATTGAATTACACATAAATTTCTCTTCAAAATGACATTTAAGAAGAAAACTCTTTGACTTTTATTATAAGACTTTCAAACAAATAATAAAATGAATAAAAAATATTTTGAGACATAAAAGTGAAAATTTCATAAATAACTCGATAATCGTCATTCAAATGAAGACATATTTGAATAAAATATTTACTCAAATATCTTAAAGGCTTTCAATATTTCATTTTGTACTCAAAAAAATAATTGGTTTTACATATGAGAGGCGTAGCACTCAATTATCAGATAAAATTTTGCTTATCTAATGTCTGATATAAGAAAAAGTCTCTTTGAAACCCTTTAACCAAAACTTTTCTAAACTTTAAATCTGTTGAAAGTCATATCCAAACATTCATTTAATTGAGGGCTCGGTTCTAATGGTAAGGCTTATGAAGTCCTGATATATCAGTTTTGTTAATGAGTTAAATGCTTGCAATCAATCAATTATTTAATGATTGATACGAATTAGCGTTACTTCAGTTTTACGTTTGATTGGATCTGAGATCAAATATCGCTAAAAAGCACAGCATATCAGAGAATTTGTAGAAAAGTTTTTTTTTCAATTTCACATTTTTTGTTGACTTTTCATTCAAAACCTGTGTTTTGCAATGTTTTCAATTTATATGAGAACAACAAAACCAATATTAAAGTCAATTCCTCTATTGAGACACTCCTATTCACGACAACAACATCTTAGGAAATGTTCAAAAGTTTACCAAAAATTTTATTTGAATACAAAAAATGTTAGACAAAATTCAAGATTTAGGTGTTTCCTACCTTTCCTTAGAGAATATCCCGAATCCAAGTGATATATCCTGGTTCTAATAAAATTTATTGAAATTTCCTCCTTTAATAGTTCGGTCTATTGTATTATTTTTGCCGGTATTTCCACTAATGAGAGCATTAATCAAATGAATTCAACAAAATATTGTTTTAATGTTTTCGGAATGAGTTTTCATAAATGAATTTACACTTAATATTCATTAAATTTAATTCAAAACTCATGTTTCTTTACAGCTTTTTGTATTTTAATTTTGTTCTGATCAAAGTCCACACAAAAGTTGAGCACAAGTTTAACCTTGCAGCAATTATTAAGATTTTAATTACGTCAGAAACACCTGAATCTAAAGTAATATAATTTTTTTGTTTTTTGTAAAATACAAATAAAATGAATATATTTTCTTCAATTTTCAATGTTTTGTCCAAAATATAAGACTTTTTTATGAAAAAAAACCTCAACTAAAACCATTGAACCAAACCTTCCCATTGAAAGCATCAAAAGCCTTAAAGATCTATACTTTTTGATGGCTTCTGATATAAATTATTAGTTTTAAAAGTTGTACTGATTATTGACATTTAGAGAAGTTTCAGGAAAAACAATTTCAAAAATATAGAGTAAAAATGTTGGCGAATCTCATGAGATTTGATTTCATTAATATCTGAATATTATTAATATTAGCGATAAACTGATCAAAAAAAAGTTGTTTATCGGATGACATTTTTATCGCCCCTTCAGTGCATAAAACAGTCGAATATTTCTGTAATTTTGTAATGATTTGAACTTTAATTTTATACTCCAAAGGAATGGCTATTAATTTAATGTTCGTCTGTCACCGAATCTAATAATTTTTGTTTCGGTAAAATATTTTCAGAGAATATTTTGGTGATGTTTGACATCCATATTATTTGAGTATTATTTTAGTATTCAAATGCAATTTTCCGTATTTTCCGGGCATTTGATGCTTCAAAAGTCTGGAAGTTTAAGTGTTTTGAAGGATTTAAACGCAGATAAAAATGTTTCTCTCCTTTCAAACTTTTTACGGTCTCTCTCTCTCTCTCTCTCTCTCTCTCTCTCTCTCTCT
>JAQIXD010000642.1:0-22881 GCA_034699985.1 Minunthozetes semirufus | reverse complement strand
TTAAGGAAAATTCGATTTAAGGAAGACAATTTTGTCTCACCATGGTGTTTCCTTAAATCGAGAATAAACTGTATAAAGAACTGAATCATAGAAACGAGTCAACTCATCCTCTGATGTCTAGCCTTCTGGGAATCCGTATACAGAACAAGAAGAACAAGAATAGAGAGACATAAGGATCAAGAATAGAGGTTGACTAACATTGACTGCCATCCCCACCAAAAAACTACTTTCTCAGGGAATTTGGGGATATGTGTGCTCTAGTGGTAGAAGAAGAACAGCAGAAGAGACACAGATTTAGCACAGATTACCAAAGAATCCAACAAAAGTAAAAAACGAATAAATATTTTCCTAATTATTATAAAAAGTGACACAAATATGAAGACTAACACTTGTTATTAGAGACACTGTTTGAAACTTTTTATATATTATATTCAAATAAATTGAATAATAAGTGAAATAAAACTAATGATTCAATTTTGATGAGCATATCTCGAGGACAGACTATTTAGAAAAATAGTTAATTATCTCGAAATTAAGCCAAAAGAGGCTCAGAATGAGGTAAGAGCTCAGGTTTTCAGTAGAATTAGTGAGAAAAAGCTCTAATCATTAAAAAAAAGAGAGAAAACGGATTTCTATTCAAAAAATAATTATAAAATGTTTTGCAATTCAAAGGAATTGTTTTTTGTCTTTGGATTCGCTATCCATAAGTGAACCGATGTTTGAGTAAAAACATTTTCAGAAGTGATTACGACATTTGCGGAGCCATTAGTTATTATTTTTTATGAATACATAAATATGAAAATAATTTTTCGTTTGCGACACACAATAGGTTTTGGCGTCAAATTCGACACAAGGATTGCATTATTTTCTTCTTCTTTGACGATATTTTGCTATAAATTTTCGCCGAAAATATCAATTCAGACACAAAGGAGTGGAAGAAGAAGAAGAAGAAGCGAATGAAAAATCTGAATATCAGTGTTGCAGAGGATTGCTTAAAAAGTGGTTATTCTGGAGCCGATAAAAACGGTTTGGGCACAGAATAAAGATTTTTAGAGACACACAGAATAAAGAATAAAACTTTTGAATTATGTGCCCCAAAACCAAATGCAAAACTTAGAGATGAAATTTATGTGGCGTTAGAAATATAATACCCATTCCATACCCATTCCAATACATTATTACATATATTCAAAACGTATTCAAAAGTCAACCGAAAATTTATTAACATTTGAGTCGCTGCCGAACCAGACATACAGTACTCCCGATTTAAATGAAAAAATTTTCTTTTGATAATAAAAATGCAATACATTTGCCATACATTTGCGATACGAATGTCACATAAGAATTGTGTGAAAAGGAGTGCCACTAAAAAATCGAGTCAAACACCAACGCTATATGTCGTGTAATAATTCAAAACCACAATTATTTGTCTCTTTATTGGCGGTGAATATCATTGCATAAGAATGGGAACAGAGAAGAGACGGATGAAGGAAATGATAAATTGTGGCCAAAACAGAGCCCAATAGGCAGACAGAAGAAGAAGAGACTCGCAGTCAATGAAATTCAAATGAATTGAGTTTTTCAAAGAGCCTCTGAATATAACACATTTTTATGGCACTCATATTCTTAAGCATTAATTCTGAATAAAATGTTTTCCAACAAAAACTTACCCAAAGTTTTGGTGAAAATCTTGAATCGGGTCCGGAGTTCCGAATTTCCTGAATAAGAAAAAAGAGACAATTTTTAGCACAAAAATCAACATTTAATTGCATTTTAATGAAAATAATAATAATTATAATGATTTTGGTTTATTTTTATATCAGTGAAAACAGAGTCAGAGAGGGGGACGACTGGGGAAGAGATGCCTTCCTTTTGTTAGGAAAGTCGGAGAAACTACAAACTAATTATGATTAATGATCACTAATTTTGACACTAATTTGAGGAAATATTATTAGAGAAAAATCAGTCTCTTTTTTGAATCTGAAAAACCATTTCTTTGTTAAGTTTTTTTTTTGTTTTGAAATAAACTTCAGAATTATATTTCAAAAATCAAATTAAATAAACCATTATTTAAATTGCAAGAGAAAAATGGTTGCGTTGAGGGCTGTGCGATAGGGCTCAACAGTATATTCCGACAGCAAAATAAATGCTGACAATAAACTGTAACATAATTTTGATTGCGAGCAATGTTAGGAGTGTTAGCATGATCATTTTTTATAAGCCGAAAGACCCATTTTATTCAGGGCCTAACGCACAGTGATATACAATATTATGTATAATAGAATGCATTTAAAAATTATAGCGAAAAATGTGTTTACTCAGCATTCCTGAAGTGCATCAATAATTCAAACCATAGTTTTGATCAGTAAATGAGTTCACAACTGAATCCAATGCAAAACAGTAGTGAAATAGTACTACAAATATAAGGCATCTGAAGACCAAAGAACAGGAAAAATAGGAGAATTTCTGGCAAATTGATAGTTAAACTTTTGGAGGAGTTGTGCCGTTCTGTGCTCTCACTAAACCTGGAGGTTTGTCGAGCGGACATAATTTAATTTAAATAATAGCGTTGGTGTTTCACAACAGAGAGAAGGCTGTGTCGGAGTCTGCATTAGAATGGCTTAAGTGATGGCATGAGTCGAGGCACGAGTGTCGCACTCACTCACCACTGGATGAACAGTCATTAATGACAGCAAAGAAAAGCGGAGGAAAGGGCTCGCAAATGGACTCGATTTGCACACCAAATACGGAGTGCATTCAGAGTAACAAACAGTTGACCGCATCGACAATCCAGACATGGATTCAGCCCTTGTATTGATGGCAGCGCTCAGTCATAGGAGTGTAGCTCTGAATAAGAATTCGGTTCAGTTCTCAGAATATTCTGTTCTGTTTTGTGGGTCCATAAAAAAGTATCCAAAAAAAGACTAAAGTACTGCTCTTATGGTCGCATTGAATCACTGAGAAGTGTGAGCCAACAAAACACAGAACACAACTCACATATATTTAACGCCCCCTCAGAGCCCTCAGTCCGACAATTGAATGCCAACACATATGAGACATAAACTACAATAATCTTTATCTGAGGAAACCCTACCGAAAGTGCACCGAAAAAAAATGTGTGCATTAAATAACTTCAGAGAAAAAACTTCTAATACCGGAGCGAAGGATAGGGAGAGAAACCCATTTTAAGTGTTAAGAGTGGGGAACACATTGAAAGCTATCAAACACTGAATACTAGGAATTGAGAGACAGAAAAAAAGTATTGAAAAAATCCGCACAAAAGTCACACAAATTTGGTGTTTGCAGTGAAGTAGTGATAAATTTTATGAGTGTTAAGCAAAAAGTCGACAAATGTATTGGTTGTGCTGAGGAGCGGACCAATACTTTTGAAGATTTAATGTTAAATACGAAGAAAAATAAGAATAAATGTGAAAATAGTGTGAAATCGTCTCATAAGTCGAGTACACAAATCTCTGTCCAACAGAAGAAGAAGAAGAAAATCAGTGGATATAAGAAGAGAAAGAATAACAAGAATAAGATGTGGAATAAGGAATGGAATGGCAATGAAATAACAATAAATAGTGAGTGACTGAGAGAAGGGAGGAATAGGATGTGATAAATATTGTCAACAGTGTAGTCATGGTCTGAATGTTTGTTAAGTAGCAAAAGAAAAGCGTTAACCCTCTGCCAACTGTGTCCATATGGATGAGCCATTTCCGAGTCACAGTTGAGAAGACCAGTAATTTGCATTAGCACTGCATATGCAGTCTTTATGCCGGGCCTCCATCGCCATCAAAATAGACGACTGTTTTATGGCCAGAGCTATGATCAGAACAAAATGCTTTCGACTCTAATTTCATATGAATGTCTACTTTTTTTGATCGCTTGTTATCCACAAAAAACTTATATATATTTATAATATTAATACGATATGAAAATATATGAGTAATGTGTGGCGTAATTGTGTCATAAAATTATTTAACGCTGATATACGAGCACAACATGTCATCACAAACCGATGAGAGCCGACACATCACTAAATATGAGGCCATAGGAAAGCCTTTTCAATAGAGTGACGCGACTCGCGATATATGGCTTAAACATATGCAGAGCGATGTAACTCAATTATGTGAATATCTATGAACACCCGTGTCTATGTCAAAATATGTCTGTCCTATCGGGTGAGAATCAGCCCAAAAAATGGATCAATTTTCTGGTATTCAAAATGAATGGCATACAGAATGGGAGCACCAAAAAAGCCATAATAATATTTCTTTGCATTTTTTAGACCAGAGCTTCACTTTTTTACTGACTCTAAGAGTGACTCTAAAGAGTGTCTAATAATTTATTTTCTCTAAAAAATACTACAAAAAGAGATAATAAATGTTTATACTTGAGCTCTAAGAGAGGGAGAACTCGACTTTGGCTCAGAGATGAGAGAGAAAGAGAGGAAAGGGAGAGAAAATCGAAGTCTCGTTTTCATTAGGCTTATCACTAGATGTATGTATTAAATCATTTACTCTTCTTATATGCAATTCAACTCAAATTCCTTTTCCTCCCAATAATAAAGAAATAGATATTAAGCGCAAAAATAATGAGAACATTACTGATGGCCTGATAGGGCCTCACCGGCAGAGAGAGGACTGTGAGGAACGCCACACTAAATGAGTTGCATTGAGAGACAAATATGCAATTCTATTGAGAGGTTTAGTAAAAGAGACATAAAATTAATTGTAGGGCACAACACATAGAACGCACAGAATATAAGAAATAATTTGCACCCAATATTATATTTATCTCAAGATGTGGGAAGGAATAGATTGTGATGCCTGTGCGGATCTGTGTGTGCAAAGGCATACATTGAGAGCTGATATACACTTTAAAACAATATCGCATCACATGTTTATCGTAAGGATTAGATGCGAAACACATTTATCAAACGACATGAGACAAGTGAGCCCTACGCCAGTGCCGCAGACAAAAAGGCTTCGGATTTAACTTCACTAGTATTTAAGCGTTAAACTCATTGCACAACCCATTCATGTGATGGCACAGAGAGTGAGAGTGTGAAGCGATATATCGCATAAATAGCAGTTTCTATAAGAACTGGTATTAAGTTTACCCGTCATTATTTGACTCAATTTGGAGCGCCTACAGACTCTCGGGTCAAAGAAGATGAGATTCGCGCATAATATGGATTTTGGAGGCTATATGTGCTGATGCTGTGCACACATATAAACACTATTAGGCCCCAGCGTTGACCACATCAGAGACTTTCAGTATTGACTTAAATCTGGCCAAACAGTGGTGGGATTCACAACACATAAAAACAAAGAATAAGATGGATGACAGTCCTCACCGTCACAATTGGCTCAAAAGTGCGGTCAAAATGGGCTCAAATCGCAAGAATTAAGTGCAGGCATAGGGGGAGGGGGACGACACTGGAGTAACGATCAGATGACATTCATATTGGAAGACATCTTCAGTTTATATTTGGAGTAAATTCTATGAGCGCTTGGATTTCATTGCAATTCACTGAAGATGTGATCCGAAAGTCAACGAAAAGTTTTCTATCACTGAATGACAAACACAATGACTGACAAAGATTTCGATCGAAAAAATGTTTTGTCGGATATTTTTTTCGTTATTATTATTATTATTACTTTTTTATTATTCTTTATTATTAGTGAATATAATATTAGAAAACTTATTGCTTGAATAGGAAGGAGTCAGTCAACGATAATAACAACACAGCCTTTGCTTTTGTATACACTTTTTATTATTATTAAAAGGGCTTTAAGGCTATGAAAGGGAGAGATGGAAGTGTTTAGCAGTAATAAAGGGTCTGTTCATTGATAAGCGATTCAATATCTAAATAATTACCTCTATATGCGAGAGCAGAGTAGAAGACAAAAAAAGGTTTCGCTCGGTAGGGCACAAATGGGTCGCATCGCTATTGTATGTGAGTGTGAGTGCATATGATATGGATATAAACACAACGAAAATATTGCACACATAATAAGTTTTGCATAGTTTTCAATGGGAGCTCTAGAATAGGGAAGACATACTGTAATAATAATTATAAACTCGAGTCTACTTTACATAACATTACAGGCATTCCGTCAGTGAGTGCACCGAAAAGAGTTTGCAATCGATTTGCAAAACACTCACACAATCTGAGAGTAAAATACAAACAGAGCTCAGGGAAGGCAAGACTGAGTCAATAATTATGTAAAGCCAACAGTTTTATGTCAGGTTTGAGAAACCAAATGCGAGAAATATATTTCATCTAATTTTTAGATCTATTCGACGATTCTCTCTCTCCCTGTGCTCTACTCTTTCCAGACAGAAGTCTGTACTCAAATTGAGTACACTTTTCATGGCTTATATTAAAACCATTAAAATGTAAATAAATATAAAAATCTAATAATAATAATATTAAAGAGATATAGACATAAAAACTATGCATTACTTTGAGACTCGACTTTTTTTTAAATAGACATGTTATCTGAGGTATACATCTATTAGAAGAGCATATATTTGGGCTCAGAATATAATATTACTGATAATGCGATGGAATTTAGTGAAAGAGAAAAACTTCATTACTTATGGGATGATTGGTTTGAGAAGTAAAAAATTATTAACTATTTATTAACCAATTTATTAGAAGAAAAGATAAAAAACCAGACATTAAACTAAGCAATGGAAAGGACTGACACAAACAAAATGAGCCCAAATTGAAATCCTCTGGAATTTAAATTCGATATCAGTTTTATCTCCACTTTTATGTATTGCTATAATATTTTTAGGAAAATATTAATCAATTGATTAAATTTCATGACTTATATAAGAAGTTATGCCCTAAAACAACATATTGTTGGGTCCACTCCACCCGTTCGATGGCATGCGATGGTGAGTGAGCCTCAAGTCGTGTGCAAACATACAATGAATGCTACTATCAATGGAGTGCCGACACAACAGACTCGAAAAATAATACTCAGTCACGAAATCGAGGCATTCAAATGACACATGAATTGAGGCACAAATTTCGGGTGTTTTGTGAATTTGTTGAAAAACATATATATTCTGTGCCTATTCTGTGCTTATTCTGTGCCTAAAGACAAACTATTTTACTAACAGAAAGAGAAACTCAGTCATGAAGTGCTACTCTTTTTCAATTTGTCGCTAATTTTTAAAAACAATATATAGTTTTCTGTGAGTTTTGTGAGCAAACAAAACAGTTTTTGAGTCAATCAGTCATTCTTTGCCTAAAAGTTTGAGTTTTTCGCTACACTTAGAACAAGAGCAGACAGTTTACGAGTATTTCAAAATATAAAATAGATTTGCACTTCAGATATGAATAATTAGGTTCAAAATGAAATGCGAAACACATTACCTAAATATTAGACGTTTTTCACAACAGTTTTAATAGAGAAAAATGAATTTCCAAGTCATTCAAGTCATGCAAATCTGATATATGGATATAAATACAGTTTAGGCCTAATATTAACGCCAATTGTGTACACAATATTTGAAAATTGCTTATATATCAAACAAATATATACTTATATATAGCCTTAACAAAGCTTTTTATATAATAAGTCAGAAAAATAAACACTTTAAGCATAAGTTATTAAAGGCATTCCCAAAGAATATGAGTGACTCAACACAGTTTGCACACAATTTCGGGCTAAACAACAAAACTGTTTTGGATCAGAGTCTTTCTGAATGAGTTTTTGCTGCAGAGCACAGGCTCTCCTCTCAAATACTATTTAGTTTAGATATTAGGGGGAGTGAGTGGCGTCAAACACACAACTGGAGAGGACTGGAGCACAACCAGAATATCAAACATATCCACAGAGAGGAGAAGGCAATGGAAACGAGTAATACTCGTCTCTCTCTTTCTCTCTATGGTTCGGCACTCACTCACATACACACACACAGAGCACAGGGTTGTAATAAATGGCATTCAATTTTAGTTTTTCTCAGTCCTATCGGTTGAAGATTTTTAGTGCCTGAGCTTAATATCCAGTTTTGTTTAATTTAGTGGTAATTTATTCGCATCTTATGAACAAAAAAAATAATAAAAATAAACACTAAAAAAGCAAAATATTATTTTGTATTTGCCTCTCATATACTCTCCCATTATATTCTGAGCGAAGAAATATTTTTCACAGCATTTACTTCAAAAAGATGTTCCTCAGAGAGAAGAAAACCTTTTCCTCCAGGAGTTGATATTTATTTTTGTTCGCTCAGAATGGGCTCTGAATGGGCTATAAATGTGAATTAGAGTTAGACATAGAGTGGAGAGAAAAAAGTATTATATTTTATTTGTCGGCTCCGAATGGAATGGTTGCCAATTAGGAGTACATTTTTGGCTCTGATTGCCTAAGAATATATGTGTAGATATTTATTGTCTCATATATTCTTCAGGAGAGGAGTAAGAGATGTGAGTATAGAGAATGAGGCAAAAAGTTTTTTTTCTCTCAAATCAAATAAATTATATGAAAATGTGCCGCAAAACTAACTTTAAAAACCATTTAATAAATTATTATTCAGTCGTTTAACTGCATATACACTCTCTGTCTGCCGGAGATGAAGGCCTGCGATGAATGAGCGCAACATTTCTGCATATTTTCGATGAACTTTGGGTTCAAAAGCATCGCTTGTGAAGAGAGAGGAGAAGAAAAAGAAGAAGAAAAAAGACTTTTCTCTTATTTTTATTTAATTTTTGTTTAATTTTTGTCTCAAAAAGTATTTTCTCAGCGCTTAAGCAGAGGAAAGAGTAAAAAATCATTCGTTAAACGAAACCAAAACAAGAAAAACAAATTATATGAATGAAAGATTCAGTCAATAAAGTTATTAAAGCCTTCGAACCTATGCAGAGGTGTCGGTGACCCGACTGAGCGCTGAGTCGGCCATAATTTTTAATGTTTAGTTAAAGCAAAAGCAAAAAATCTACTCATAATTACAATCATATCCGGCTGTCAAATGTGTGCCCTTTTTATAGTTTTACTAATCTCTCGCTTTTTATTTATTTTTAATATATAATCAAAATCAAAACGAATACCACATTTGCCGAAATGGGGGGCAGTCATAAGGCACCAAAAAAGGAGCTGATTATCACACGATAGTAAACCAAAAGATTTCATTCAACAAAAAAATAAAACTAATTTTAATCAATGAATTAGTTATAAACCAAAACATATGGGCCTTTAAATCGATAATTAGCTCACAATAAATATCTTATCTGTTATTTGTTTGATAGTGAATGATCTCGAAACAAATCATTTGAAGTAAGCACTAAATTATTTAATAAAGTCTCGATTATGAACGTCAATCATTAGATTGTGTCTTGTCTTGTCTTAGTCTTGGTCTTTGGTCAACACTCCTTAGTAGAGGAAGTGAGGGCTGACTCCCTCGCCATTAACTATCCCAATACTATCCCTGATATTATTAGCACTATTTGGTGTATTAGGTAATGGATTGGAATAGACAGACAACCAGGGAATCGGTTGGCATTCAGATGAGACAAACGAAAATTGGCGTCACTTTTATCAATTTGCCGATCATTTTGTGAATTATATCACATTTTCTCATATTTTCGTATTTAATGCATATTTTATGTATTTTTCTACTCATATATCAAATCATACAAAAGAGAGACATATTTTCAATTGATAGCAGACGAGAGACAAATAAAAAAAATGTTTGATATTATTCAGGAATTTCTCGAAAATAATAACTGAATTTCCGTCTCATAAATATTGTATTGTTTTTTATGTGACAATCAGTTATTAATACCAATATATTAACAGAATATTTGGCACAGAATCGCGTTTCTCAAGCGATAAAATGCCTTCATATTTGATTTGTGAGATAATCAACGATTGAATATACAACGAAGTAATGCTAAATATGCGGAATATTCTCTAATGAACATAATGAACAAAATGATAAATATCGATAACATTAAGCAAAAAACGAGTAAACTGTTGTTTGAAAATTGTTTTAAAAGCGTTTCGCTGTATTAATAGCCAACTGTAGGCTCCAAATAAATTGTGTAAATAAATTAAAAGCTCATTTTAAAAAATAACCACGTTTTATTTGGCTATAACTTGCGTTAAAGCACACGATTTGATAATCAAATTGCTCAGGCAAATGAGGGGCAAATGAGGGGCAAAATGATGGGCCTAACGTCTAAAATAATTTGTTGGCCAATAATTGTTTTGGTGAAAAATCTTTGCAATCATTTCTAATTTGTGCGAATAGTTTGTTCACTAAAATCTATGAAAACAAATAAATTTTGATTAAATATAAACTTTATATTTATGTCTGAATATTGTAATAATTGCACATAATTTGGGTATTTTTAATGGCATACCATTTGTTTGATATATATTATGGCTTTCACTCAACTATTCCAAAGACTAATATTTTAGGGTTAAGTAGAAAAATGTGATGCATTTGATGCTCAGAATAAATTAATATCAAAGATTGCATTCATTGTCTAATTAGTTATGTGCTGAGCAAAGGCTGAGCAAAAACGGCTATCAATTTGTGGTAAAAGAGAATTGTCGTTCGCCTAAGAACTCATCGGCCGGTCGTGTGTGTGCTGTCTGTGAATTATTTCAACAGCAGCTGACAGGAAAGGCTTTTGGGTTTCAGAGGGAAATTAATTTATTAGAAAATACATAAAATAGATTTAAATCAAAAGCCATTCTTCTGTTCATATATTTCTTTTTGACTTAAATTTGATTCAAGTCTTAAACAGAGAGTAAATGTTTGCTAAAAATTCATTGCATTTTCAAAACTCTAATCTCAATTGCAAACAACATTCTCACTGAAAATAATATAATTCTTACGCTATTTATCATTAAATATGAGCCAAAATAGTTTCACCAAAACACAAATATAGTCTTTCCCCTCGAAAATGAGTCTATGAAATGGCAAAAACTTATGAAATAATTTATAGTTTATTTAGTATTTCGGTCTCTGTTTTCAGTCAACAAATTATAAATTATAAAATTCATTCGTAAGACATAAGACACAAGACTTACGGGAAAATTATTTTAATCAAAAACTTCCACTGAGAAGGAAAAAGATGAAAATACAATTATTAATATCTAATTTTCGAAACAATTTCTGTGAATTATTCGCTAAAATTCAACTTAAAATCTGTGAAAATATAATTATAAAGAGCTCTCAAATAAATGACAATAACATCGGAATAATTCAGAGAAAAGGAGAGGAATTCCGATGATTTGTAATTCAATTAATTCGAGGAAAACCTATTACTAAATACAATGATAGCAATACTCTGATAGCAATAACACATGAATTCAAATTATAGCTAAAAGTAATGAAACGTTTTTAAACATAAATATTGGAAATGTATTTTCAAAATACTATTTCATTCATAATGTATTAGTAGTAAAGGGAAAGGATGTGCGCCAAACATATTTGTCATTAGATTTTAGTAAATGTTTGGATAAAGTATTTCGTTATTTCTTTCGCCAGAATAGCGACAAATCAACGCAAAGCTATCAAATAATTGCAAAAACTATTTATTACTGACTTTTGACTAACTATTCACTAGAAGTGTTGCCTTTTCTATAATATAATGTGTATTAAAATTTATTATTCGGGCAGAAACTGGTCGCAGAGCTCACTGTAAACACTGAATGAAATATTAAATGCATTTAAACATCATATAAATTATGATACAATACAACTGAGCGGACAGAATAAGCAACAGAACTAAAAAACAATTTATGTCTTTTATATTGTTTATTGCGAGAGTACACGAAAGGACAGCCATTGCTTTTCATGGCTGTCGATTGTCAACAGGAGTGCTGATCGCCGACTGTCCATCAGATTCAAAACAGTGGCGAAAAACGTATGCACTCCAGAGCTCACAGTTTGCTATCTATTTATAAAAATTGCATTCCTTTTGGTCTGTAATCAAACAATTCATTTATAGAGAGAGGAATACAATTGACTGTCATTTCATTACAATCACCTCTTCGTCTCTGAAGTATATTTAAATTCAATGGCAAAACACACATACAGTTGGAGTCAGTAATAATTTTTATGAATAAATAATTCATTTCATTTGAATCATACATACATTGAATCATATATTTATGTTGAGAATGGTTTATGAATCGTTAAATCAGAGGAGTATTAATTAAATTACAGTCAATGCTCTATAATATTGAATAATATGTATAGAAAAACGAATAGTCGAAAGTCTGGAGAAATTAATTATTCTGTTCACTGGAAATGAATAAAATATATCAAAGGGTAAATCAAATCAGATTCAAATGCAAACAAAGAAAGACCAGAAAAGGAGGAAAAAATAAATTTGAAAATCGGATGAAAACTGATAGAAAGGCATTAAAAATTCAATACATTTTCACATTCAAACAGAATTTCAAATCAGAATAAAGAATAAGAAAAAGAGACCGAAATTAAATCAGAAATCATTAAAAACAGAGAGATTTCTCTCTTATAAGAACGACTGAGCGCTTCTTAAGGGGAAAGACAAGAAGAAAAAGAAGATTTTCCTCCGTTTATATTAAGCCTTATTTATTATACAAATCACTTATCAATGCGTTTGTGTTCAGGAATTTAGTCAAATGGCGGACAAAAAAACAATAGAAAAGTATTTCGTTTGGATTTAACCGCTGCTGAAGTGAATCACAAATATTCAGAAAACAATTCATTAAATATTCAATAAAATAATCTTCTTTTACATTTGAAAACCAACAGACAAAAGACATACCAATACTTATTCTAATATATTATCACAATTTGTCTCAAAATTGTTCGTCAGAATAGGTATTCCCCTAAAGAGTAATTATTTCAATAAATGTTTGAATTAAACTTTTATTTGAAAACTTAATTCCGATTTGATTTCCAACCGAACTATTGCTCACAAAAGGCTTTTTGTTATATAATTTTCTTTTGTAATAAACATTTAATTTGAGCTCAAAATTAGTCGAGAAAAAGGATTAAGAATCAATTGAAAGGGATTTTGCAGTCAATTAATTAATAATTATTTGTCTGATGTCTTAAAAGAGGCGAAGACTTTCATAAAATCGTTTTCAATCATTAATAAGATTTTCTGTGAAAAATAGAAATCAGTTTTGGTTTTAAAAATTCATAAGACTTTCAACGAAATTAAAATCAATAATATTTGAGCCTAAAGTTTGACCAAATCTAATGAATAAATGAATAACAAGTTTTAAAGCCACGAATATTTAATTCAGATATGATTGGATTGATAGCAACAGAATGGATGGCTCTTTTCAAAGCCTGGATACTGATCACGAAAACCAAAGGCAATGGAGAATCAAAAATAACAGAAATAGAAACCCAAATGAATAAATAAAATGAATGAATTGATAAATGACTTCAAATGAATAGATTTCTGCATTTCCTAAGAGTAGATAAGAGTAGAAAAATGTTTAATTCAAATCAAATGATTTCAGTTATATAATAGAAGAATAAACTAAAGGGGAAAACAATTTATCACTAAATCGACAACAATTAACCCAAATTCTAAACGATTGTGAACTTCATTCATCACTAAACTAACTATACGTCTGGCGGACAGACTAATGAAAAACATAAGAGTTTTTGGATAAAAACGAACCGAACGAAGAACAAGAAGAAAAAAAGAGCCTAAAAGAGATACTAAACTACAATTTGATGGCACAGACGGCTCACACATTATGTATTATAGTGAGGATGTGTTTGGGTGTCAAACGTCACATACAATCGCTTTGTTTGAGCTCAACATTAAAAATCCAAAATTATAGCCAAAACATGGCTTTTATTTTACTTTCTTTTCGCACTCAGTTTTGTTGATGATATTCATCACAATCGAGGAAAAGTCATTTGCAGGGGGAGAGTGTGTATGTGAGTGAGAAAAAAAGGAACAGGCATTTAATGAAATATATGGGCTCAACTCAAAGCCTGTGCTTTCATTAGGGCAGGAATTCATGATCTGAGAAATTAAATATTAATTACAAACTGAAAAAAAGGTTAATCAAAGAAAACTTCATTAGAGGACTGGCTGTTGTTTTATGTTTCGCTAACGATATTTAGGAGCACTGGTGTGTTGCGAGAGGGAGAGTGACATACCAGTAGATGACAGGTATGGCCTGTGTTTGTCTAACGAATGAATATTATTTTTAATTGAAATCTCAATCTTTTGTGATTCGGTTGAGACGACAATCGTTTGTGACTTTTATTTATCTTTTGTTTTCAATTTTCGCTTTGAATTCAACGAAACAGAGGATTGAATGCAAAGAAAAATAGTGTGAAAACAAAAAATAAAAATTTTAAAAAACATTTCCAGACTTTTCTCAAACGTCATGTCATTAAAGGCAAAACAAATGCATTCCGTTTTCTGATATAATAACAGATGCTTTCAATTGAAATCACATTTTGTTTGTCTCTCCAAACAAACAAAACTCATATTTCATAGAATGGGTTTTGAATTATTAATTTAAAGGAGAGTTATATAAGAAATCGTTTTATTTACAAATCAAATCAAAACGCTTTTGCAATAATAATAATAATAGTATTATATTTCACTCATTTCTGATTAGAAATTCAATTAATAACTCAAATGAAAATGTTTTCTGAATTTCAAATTCAAAGGCAAACAAATTAATTGATTGTGAAATTTATTTGATAATATTCTTGCAAAACAATAACTAGAAATTGTAGGCCAACGATGAGAAGCTATTTTATCGGAACCGAAAACCCATTTGAAATAATTCCGACGAATCAAATGAATTTCAAAAGCATCTCATTTAATAAAATCAATTTTGAATTGCAAAATAAATTGCGAAATATTCCTCAGATATGGCAAATGCTTATCGCAAGAGTATTACTATTACTTTAAATTTGTTGAAAAGAAGAGAACAAAAAAAGTATTAAATTGTTTCGGAAAAAGCAATCGACAAAAGAGTAGTGAAAATATCGATATTTCAATAAAAAGAGCGTAAAATAAGTCTCAAAAATAACTAATATATGGAGAGAATGAAGAGAATTGAATACAAAAATTATGAACACATAGAGAATGGGAGCAGAAATATAAAGTGGTGTAAAAAATTGCAACAGAGAAAAATCTAAATGATTGATTACCGTTTTTCAACCTGAATAATAAAAATCAATACTTTTTCAAAACACTATAATATATTCAGTTATGATGTGAGCAAAAAAAAGTATAGTATTTATTATTACCAGAGAAGAACTACTGAAAAAAATTGCCGACACATTATAATTCATGGTTTCCTCCTTTAATACAGAGAATAATCATCGAAAGTGAGTGAAAATTATCTTAATTTAGAACTACTTTATCATAAAATATACTGGAATTACATTTTTCTCTCTCAAAACACGGGTTCAATAAAATGATTAAAATTTTGAAACTATTTTTTTGTAATTATTTCTCAGTCGTTATCTATTAATAATAGAACTGGGTTTTCAACCCTATTTTCAGTCCGTATCTTATCAAAGTGAATGGTGAAATCCCATGACGGAAATCAATTTGCTCGGACCCTAAAAACATGTCAAAGAGTGCGACTATTTTATGCTTTGAACCGATTAAACATTTGGTCAGTTATTTCATTGAAAAAATGCGTATATTATTTGCATTCAATCATTTTGTGAGCACTGATCCAAACCCCTTATAATAAATAGTTTTTATGCCTTTACTAGAGTTTAAGTGAATTCATATTCCGGGTGTCAGACAGAGGGTAAGTAATACTTCATCGTTTGCCAGCAAAGAAATACTGTGTATCACAAGTGTTTGCACAGTGGCTGACAGCCTGTCCTTTGAGTCCTGTGCCCAATAAACTCAATGTTGGCATGTATTCAATGGATGGCATAAAACGAGACCAAATACAGATATACTCAAACGTAAATACAGGTGAACACTGGTATGCGAGCACAGCCTACACATCCTTTTCACGAATATCTTTACTCAATCTCTTCAACAAACAATCGATGAATGAATTCTCTACTCTTTTATGGTATGAAAAAATATTTCAGATAATTTGCGGACAAAATCTTTGCGGATATAAAAACTTTATTAAAACAGAATTTCCTGCGAATTAAAGGTCTCAACAAAATCTGTTCTCCAAAAGCAAAGGTTTGAAACGAAGAAAAAGTTTATCCCAATTCTCGGCTCAATTGACTCTTTAGGCTTTGAAGTGAGAGTAAAAGAGAGGAGAAAATTGAGAAAAGAAACTAAAATCAACTAAAAGTATAGTAAACTAAATTTGAAACAATTTTCAGCCGAAAAAAAGAGGAGAAAATTCTCTATTAAACAAAAGAATAGAGAATAAAGTACTCGATATTTGGTCGACAAAAAAATCAAAGTAATATTTTTTTATATCGTTTCGAAGGAAATTGTGAATAAATATTTAACGCCTAAGAATATCATTTATCAATTTTATAGGGACTCACTCTCTCTCCCTCTCCCCAAACATTACGAATATTAATATTAAGCGAAGAATTCTTTAGTTAAATGTCTGAGTCTTCAATAGTTTTTGTGAGAAAAATGAAAGTCAACTCAAAAAAAGGAGAGGAGAGGAGAGAAATAAAAAATTAATAGTCTTTCTCTTTGAATCTTTTGAGTCTTGGCTTTTAATATTGACTTCAAAAACAACTCATTTGAGGCACAAAATTAATGGAAACATATCCCTAATTATTGCAATTTTTTGCATTAAAAACATATCATTACTTTCGTTGCTCTGAACCTAAAAAAAACTTTCGCATCAATTAATCGATTGGTTTTTCTGATTAGAATAACATTAAAATGTTTTTTCCATTAATATTATTGAAGACTAGAATAAAAAACAGTAATAATAATAATAAAAACAAAAAACGAGAGACTTCTTATCAAAAGACGTGTGACTCCCATATAGAGAGGGAAATGAAAATCAATTTTTCATAAATTATTGATAAAAAGGTATTTCCATGTATTTCCGAATCTGAAAACTCAATTTCAAATATGAATTCAGTTATTAATTAAATTATACTTTTTTTTCTACATATTCTCCGGAATCAGAATTTATCACAAAATTAAAGCCTTGTTTTTTATTAGACATCCCTTTCCAGGGCTCAGAATAATCATAATCTAAAGTAATTTTAGTTTATTTGCAATTTCCAGGAGAAGGCTATGAATTATATTAGAAAATAGAGGCGAAAAAAATTAACAAAATTAGACAAAAATATATAAAAAGGACTCTTTAGCCGACATAAAACGTAATGGTAGTAATGGATACAATCAGAGTCCTATCCATTTGGTGCGCAAATCAAGTTATTTGTGAAATTAATTAAGATTTAGTGCCAAACAAATTGGATGAATAAAGTGTTGGAGTAATGAACTTAAATGTTGAGTGAAATCTTAGACGATTTGGCGAATAGGAGGCAGACGTATATAAGCACAGTATAGCACAGCATAAATAAATACTTGATTATAATTTTCGTTACGCAAAACCATACCCAGAGCTCGGAATGGGATTCATTCAATTTGTGTGCAAAAACTCCGAACCGTATAATAAATGGACAGAAATTGAGATTATTATTGCTCTGTCGTAATAGCAGTAGAGGTAAGTCCTTAACCAACACAACACTCGAATTACATATCACTCTACATATGACTAATAAAAACAGAGACGAATCAATCGAAATCCAAAACCACCTGAAAAGCAAACTTCACATCAAAGACAACAACAACAATCACAGAAAAGAGGAGAGGGATAAGGAAAGCCTTTTTTTCCCTTGTTTACCATAACTTCTCGCTGGAAAAACATTTATTGCATAACAATTTACATAAGCCTGTGATATAACATTCACAGAGGCATTAGGTTCCGGGCATTTACGGCAAACAAGAGTTGAAGATTTGAAACAAAGTGTTTCGCAAAAAAACAAAACTCCATTCGATTACAAGAGAGGACGGAATGAAGGAATCAAATGATAGGAAGAAAAATGCTTTAACACAAAACGAAGAAAAATGATCTGCGAATTGAGAAAACCCTCATTTTATTCTCCCCTCTCCTTCTCCTCAATGGAGAACATTTTCATGTCATCAGAGGTAGAGCTCAGACTAAACAAGAGTAAAGTCCAAAGAGAGTGGAGCGGAGTATGACTTCCAATATTTTTAATGTACTTTTCTTTAATATAATGACACCAAAAGAGATTGACTCGACTGAGGACTACCAGAAGAATAACTCTCTTTTCATTTCAATGGTATATTCAATGTTATCCATTGAGACGAGACTTGTATTAGATGTGACCCCAAAAGAAATAAAAATAAAATATATAACAAAATAGTTTTTTTTGTGCGAAAAAAGTTTATGTCCGATCATTAGCGGACAGACTACTGGTCTAATGAATGGATTTATATTATAGACAACTAATAGATATCGAAGAGTCTAATAGTCAGACCAATAAACGACTCGAGGAATAAAATAAACTTTTATTTTCAATATATTATGAAATATTAATATTGCTTTGGATTTGACAGCAAAAGGCTTTTGAATTCTGCGGACACTAAACAAGAAGTCTTAGCTCTGAAAAGCCGACAACAAAAGCAAAAATAGAGATAATTTGAGTCCAAAATTTATTTGCAGCACTGGTTCGACAGTCAATGTTTGGACCGACTGTCGGTATATCTCTTTCTATAGCATTAGACAATTGACTAAAAACCAAAATAAAAGAATAAAAAAAAGTTTAAACGAATAAAAATAAAGAGAACTTTAAATTCAATACACTTTTTAAACGGAGCATAAAATTTATTGAACTTCACAGCAAAACCACAAAATATAAACTAATCTCTACTAATAGTAGAGATTTAGAGACAACAAAATAAAAGCTAAACAACAGAACAGAATAGAAAAGAGAGAAATATTGAGTTCAACTGAAATATTGAGGAAAACGTAAATTTTTTAGAGCCCTTACGCTCACAGAATAGACCAACAAAACGGATATCAAAAAAAGTGTAGGACTTAGAGATAGGAAGACATAAAATAGAGTTCAGACACAAGAGCTATGTCTGGCATCGGGTGTGCATCTAATGCCTACCTCTTCGGGTGTTATCAGCACTGATATGACCAGAACTCCAAGAAATGCATCGATTTTTTCTTATTCTCAAAAATTATCTGTTTTTCTCTCTCCTCTCTCTCTCCGCACTGTCTCACAGACGTAATAAAGAGAGCACTGACTGCAAAGTGTCGGTCAAATGTGTTTCACGACTGCTATTAGCGATGCGCACAACAAATGGACACTAAAATCACTACAATCTTGGCAATACTTTTATGGCACATTTGAAGGACAGTTACACTGATTTTAACTTCTCGACCCCAACCCTAAGACTAGGCATACATTTTTTCGTTCACATTCTTCCCATTGAATCACTTAATCACTAAAAAAACTTTTGGCTTCACTCAAGTCTTGAGAGCACAGTCTTGGAGACGAAGAAAACAAAATCCAATGAAATATAAAACACGTAACGACTTATAGTGAGTTGAAATTGTAGTCAAACACTGGTTTGTCTGATAACTGGAGTCCTCTTTACAATTGGCAGCTCAAACACTCAATAAGTCTGTGCTATGTTGTGCTGCTCTTCATCTCTTTCTCTCACTCGGCAACAGATCTTCCCTTTCGTTTGAGTACATAACACACACCGAGACTTAAATAACGCTAACAATTGTATAATGAGATTATCATAACATTAAAAGACATTCGCGGAGAGACTCGCTTTGAATCACAACTCGAGTGACATACAATCAAAATGAGTTTTAGTGATGAGATGAACAGCAAAATAGCAATAATAACATACTTATAGTGTGTGTGAGAGGGAGAGGGAAGGGAGAGCCATAGCTAAAGAGTAAATCTATTTTTATAACTATAATAATAATGCGATTAATGTAAACATTGGACGCATAACAAACTCATAACAAAATATTTACTGAAAACTGTTATTACAGTCAAAATGTTGGACACAATATTACAAACGAATTCCAATGCAACTCAACTTCTCAGTAATGTCTTTGTAATGGATGTCCACAAAAATATTTAAAGACAAATAAGAATCTCATTTTTGGACATTCAATCTAATTGTGGAGCACAAGCTGGAGGACAACCATAAACACGACAACAGGACAACAGTAATGCAATTGGTTTGGAGTCAACACTAACTCCAAAACTCGATTCCAAACACAGAAATTCCGAAAATAGTTTTAAAGTGAGTTTTGGGGGAAAACTACAAAAATGCACGAAAACCAGTGCTCTCTCGCCCTGTGTTTGGTTTTAGTTAGAAAAATGACAAATATTTTCGTTGATATACAGACAGTGGGTTGTAGTGGAGAGTCAGTCATAGTCAGAGAGAGCACCACCACATTCAACAGAGTAAAGTAAGCGCTTGGCAACAACCGGATCAACTACCTGAGCAACTCTGGCTCACACACAGTGAAAGTTAGTGGGCCTGAAGGGGATGGGGGGCACTCTCGTAGACTCTAAGAGCTATCGGAGGAAGAACGCCGGCGGCGATATTTTGTGTGTTCAGTGAGTAAGTAAGCGCTCCATCCATTGCACGGCAATGAGAGGAGAGACCGAGAAAACACACCGAAACGTATTATATATATATTGAGTGCGTTTTAATGCAGCTGTGCTTAAATGCTGTTCACAAATACTGAATGTTATGCAAGGAATGCAATCCGACTACATTTGCCGCTTCTTTCTGCTGCTGCCGAATCTCAATCGTACATATAATTCCACCCCCTCTTACCAGTGCTGCTGTTGTGCACTAAAGTCAATGAACCCCCCATTTCATGACTTTTGCTACGAGTAGTAGTAATGCGAGAGAGAGAGAGAGAGAGAGAGAGAGAGAGAGAGAGAGAGAGAGAGAGAACAGCATTCAGTCATTACTTTGGAGCACACAATGAGTTAAGAATGGAATGGAGTGTAAGAACAGAGCGCTGGCATAGTCTGAGGCACAGCAGACGCTAAAATTGGCAAAATCTAACTGTGATTATCATCGGAAACGCGGAAACGTGTTATAACAGTGGTATAAGTGTGTGTGTGTGTGCTCTCAATGTGCAGGTGGAGCACAGGCTTTCCTAACTGTACAGAACAATTGTAAAGCATTTATTATGTAAGACTCTTTTTCAGACATATGTAAGACAGAGTGGTGTGTGTTTTGTGAGGCATCCCATTGTAGATGTGAGTCGAGCACAAGCTCTACTCGAATGGAGTGACTCACAAATCACTGGCAGAGAGAGGGCTCAGCGACAAGAATAGCAGAAATGATGAGAATTGCAAAAAATGGTTACAACTCTCGGAAAATACTGATTCTATCACTTTTTCAGAATACGAAAAATAAAGACAACAGACCGGAGAGGGAGAACAGGGATGTTGGGGAGAGTGCGAGAGAGGGAGAGAAAGACTTATTAGAAGTCTTAAGTGAAAAACTCTTAGCTTTGTATTCGAGAAAAGAAACTAAAAAATGTTTTTTTTTGAGAGAAAAATGCGAAATAAAAATACAAAACAAAAATAGTGTCTGAAATCTGACAAACTTTTGAGACGATACCAAAGCAGAGGATTTGTATTTCAAATGCATTAGAAGTCTATAAATTAATAACAAGAAAAAGCGAAATACGAATTTCAAAAGAGAGAGAATTCGTCTGAGTTTTGCTCTTTTTTGCTTTCGGTTGGGGTTCAAGTGCTAAGAATATTCTGCCGGTTGTGGAACAGGTATTTCAAATCAAAATCTTTGAATAACTTTATATTTTTGTTAATTTTTAAACCAGACTTAAGTAGTGGCAGAAGAAGAACAAGAATATGAGAGATAGGGATGAAAAATGAAGTGTAGGACAGAGACCACCACTGAATGTTTGGCGGATTTAATTAACAGCAAAAAACTATTTTAAGAATTCTCAGCAAAATTAATACCAAAAGCGAAGGAATGAGAAAAAATTGTTTTTTCAAAAATCAAAAATAAAAGAATGAAAGGAATGACAGAAATGATTAATTAAGGGATTGGTGTCTGACCTGTAATCAATTGGACCGCCAGAGTATGACAACACCAGAGACTCCTGTAATAGAATAAGAAGAGATTTTAGAAATTCAATCTACAATTTAATTCAATTAAGCGAATCATAATTGATTCTGTTGTGAGAGGGCTGTGAGAGGGCTAACCCAATATCAATTAGATCAACATTTATACCAAAAACACTGAACACAAACCCAAAGAATATAAAAATTAAATTAAAATTCAATTATATTTTTGGGCAAAAAATCCATTAAAATTTCATTCATATATTAAAATGTTTTTTAAGGAAAACATTACCGAAAAAAATTAAATTATATATAAAAAGGATATTATTTTCAGTATTTATAAAATGAATTTTTACTCGTTTAGAGACGATATTAAACAAGTCTTTAGTGAAGGAGTTTTTTGCTTATAATCAGCGAAATAAGAGTATATAAGAGGACATAAAAAATATATTTTTATTGTTATTTTGATATTATTTTTCGGTGGATTGTATGGACACATACACAATGACAGTGTGTGCTCAGGAATGCGTGTCCGATATGCCATCGAATGGTACTACAGGACAGCCATAGAGACAACCAGACAATCATTTGGTTACGAAATCAAGTTTCAGTTGAAATGCGAGGGAAGAGAACCAAAAGAAATGAAATAAAAGAAGAAAAAAGTATTTCTAATAAATATATTTTGTTAAGAGAAGAGAGAATACAAGAGAGAGAATACAAGAGAGAGAATACAAGAGAGGGAATACAAGAGAGAGAAAAAAGTTGAGTCAAAAATATTTTTTTCTTAATTCTCGTTAA
>JAQIXD010000641.1:0-22882 GCA_034699985.1 Minunthozetes semirufus | reverse complement strand
CTCTCTCTCTCTCTCTCTCTCTCTCTCTCTCTCTCTCTCTCTCTCTCCCTCTCCTCCCATAACTCCCTCTCCTAACAAACACTAGTGATTAAATCGATGTATTTGTAAATAGAGTTAAATATTTGAGTGATTTTTCGTGATTTGAAGATTCGTCAAATTCTTTAGAAATACAAATGAGCAAGGTGGTGGTGGTGATGGTGGTCATCATCATGATTATAGTGGTATACTAAGTGGGAGTAATGCTCTCTTCTTTTTCTTCTTCAGGGAATATGTATTAGGTTTTAACTAATAAAAGGTTTTGTCGTTTTTGGTTATTTCTTTGCCTTAATTTTGATGAGTACAAGAAGTGTCTTATTATTAGATTTTACATTTGATTATCGCTTATATTCATTGATCATATCCAAGGTATTCAATGACAAAGCTTTACTCCAATATTGGCGATAAAAATATAAAATTCTGTATTGTCTTTGGAAAACATTGGAAATAAATTGAGCATGGTACTATTGAATTGCACCTTGACCACCTCCCTGCGCCTCTCAGTTATCATATCTACTGTTCTCTCAAATATGCTTTTTCTAAAGAATGAGATTCTGAGTATTAACGCAATCCTCACTTCAATCTTCATTTTAATCAAACCTAAAGAGTGGCGTATTTTACGAATCCATTCGTTATTTAACACAATTTGTGTATTAAATGCAAGAAAACAATCAATTATTCATTACATTCAACCAAATTAATTGAATGAATCCCTAAATACACTCATTTGCGTTATTCTAGTCATAGGTTCCGCCACTTTTCATACAAATTCTATCGATTCTTCAAATGCCTTCGGATAAGAATTTTCTATGAATTGAATCTCAAGAGGTTTACCATAAATAACGACAATATTTGAAAAGGGATTCTTCCAATTGAATGACGAATAAATTCAATAAAATTGTTTAATTAACATTAAAATAGCATTAAATTAAGCAACAATTTTGTTTTTGATTCAAATATTGTTGGAAACTACCTGTCATATTGAAATGTAGCTTACTTATGAAAATATTCTGTAATAAGCATAGAGGGGAAGGAACATCAATTTGATTACGTTTTAGTTAAGACAGTGACGTAACCTTTACGCAAGAATATTCTTCAATGATGGTAAATTCAATAAAAACCTTTTATTTAATCATAAGAAATAAATTATAAAATCAATTAATACGAATAAAATTGTGAAAATAAGTGAAAGAATTGTCGGAATTTCAATAAATTAATATTTATATCAAAACAAACCCATTTTAAACGAATAAATTCTGTTCTGAAGGAGTATTACATATGAAAAGGTTACAAATTTTCGATACGAGTGGCGGAAACCAAAGTTTATTGATTTGTTTTGTTTACTCACGTGTTTCTCAAACCATTTGTTTTGTTGTCATTTTTGAAATAATCTTTGCTTTAGTTTATAATTAAAGTCTATTTACTGCAGTCTATTATCTATTTATTAATCGATTAGACCAAAGATGTCAATCAATGGCACCAAAACTGGTGAAGAATTCTACCGAAATGGCAAAAAGTATTGGAATAATGTGGAACCGACTCTCGACGGAATGCTGGGAGGCTTTACCCGAATCACATCCGTTGATATCAAAGCATCGAATCGTTTCTTAAGCAAATATTTCGTGGATTTGGAGAAGAAGAATGAGTTCTTCGAAACTAATGATAAGAATAAAAAGACATCGAGTGAGACAACCCGTGCTCTCGACTGCGGCGCAGGTATTCATTCACTTTGAGTGCTGTTTATCAGTCCATGAATCGTGTCCTCTGTTTAGGTATCGGAAGAGTAACCAAACACTTGCTTTTGAAATACTTCGATGTCGTGGATCTGTTGGAACAGAACCACAACTTCTTGAGTGAAAGCAAAGCCTATTTGGGATCAAATCTATACAAAAGAGTCGGAAATCAATTGAATTGTGGTCTACAGGAGTGGACACCCGATCCAGAGTTCAAATATGACTGCATTTGGTGCCAATGGGTTACCGGACATCTCACTGATGAAGACTTTGTTCAGTTTCTGATCAGATGCCGGTCAGCCCTCAAAGAGAACGGCATAATTGTGATTAAAGACAACACTACCTCTTCTGATGAGTGCGACGCCGACACCACTGACTCGTCTGTGACGCGACCCAATTGGCTGTTACTCGAGATCTTCAAAAAAGCGAATTTAAGTATCGTTTGTGAGAGAAAACAGATTAAACTCCCGAAAGGGTTATATCCCGTAAAGATGTTTGCACTCAAATAACGCTGAAATAGGACTCACTTTTAGTCTGAAATTAATTTCAATTTTTTACAAATGTTTTCAATTGATTTATAAATAAATTTTTAATTCCATTTCAATCAACAGTTTATATATATTTGTAAAAAATCAATGATTTTATCAAAACATTAAATAAAAGACTAATTAATTGACTAAAAGTAATAAATATTTGACTAAAGTTTGACTTAAAAATAATACTTTTTTGCGACTTTTTTGTGAATTTCGTTAAAAAGATTTGTATTTGTTTTCAAAATGTGTGTCCGGTTCGTCCTTTTAATAAAACTGTCCTTAAATATAGAAATAAATGAGAACAGAATAAATTAATTATAAGAAGAGATAAACCATTTTTTTTGCAAATTCTTAATTGAGTTGAGATTTGGTTTTGAAATACTATAACAAGACTTATATTATATTATGTTGGGTCTTATGATTGCCTCTAATGTGAGGCCATGAAAATGACCAGATTTTTGTTTTACGCATAATAGACGTTCGAGAAGACAGTGGAAAGTATGTCATTCAGGTATTAATGATAGAACGAAAGTCGGATGTTTGGAGCCTTCAATTTAAAGATATATTGGATGACTCAGTACTGCAGTCGAGACTCTATGAATGTTATATTGCTATACATAACAGGTTTTTAGGTTTTGAGAAAAATTTTAGCAATTTTTATATGAATGAAATAAAGCACAGAATTTTGCAAGAATTGGTAAAATAGATTTTGTAAAATTAACTAATTAACGACAGGTCAGAGGACCAACAAAATTTAAATTTAACTAAATTTAGCAAATAATGAAACACTAAATGAAAATATAGGAAATTCTAATTCAAAAAAGTGGAGAAAAGCAAAATTATTTTAAAATGACTTACATTTGAAAGAATTAACTAAAATGTTGTGAAATGGAATGCATTACAGAATCACTTCATGTCTCCAACTTGTTCTTTAACGCCGTAATAGATAGGTGTGGTTGAAATGGGCCCACCGGTAGATTCGACATCTTCTATGAACTTTTCTGCTTCATTTTGGTCCATTTTAAAGACAATTGTCGGTTCCCTATTTCTGGCACATGGGATAAGGAATGACCTGACTCTACGCCAAAACACTTAATAAATAAAGCTTTTGTTTTACATATAGAGCTTAAAGAATAAAAATTAATTGGAATACCTCTTAGACGAGATTCTCTTTTCATTGATAACAAATGAAACCTTCAAAAACATATGATAATTCAAACTGTGGGCATATACTGCTTCCGATCAGTTACTCTCTATTTCTAACTCAAAATTAAAGACTTGTTTCAGTGCCCAATGAGTTAACCAATAGGTACAGGAGTTGTTTTTTCGTATAAAGCACTTGAATTGAGCGAAAGGTATATTCAAGAAATTAAAGCATTAGAAAGGATGTGATATAAGGCCGGCTTTCAGTGGTTGAGACGTTTGTTGCACCACAACTATTAATGCCTATCAACGGAAGCTATTTTTAAATCAGTAGTACATCAAAGTATTGAAAAAATGAAGTTCAGGTGATTTCAGAAATGAAATGAAAACCAATGTCTTGGTCCTGTATACGCCCATACCAGCCAATAGTCTATTGGATGCCATATAAGGCATAAGACTTTTCGTCTGCTCAAAGAAATCACAACAAAGTTAATAATTTTATGCATAAATTAAGATCAAAACCTGAGATAAGACCTTTAATTGAGCTCATATTGAGAATTGAAAACAGTCTCACAGTAAAGACTCAGTTATAGAATATTATAGATAACATAATTATATTCAAGAGCTTTAAAACTTTATTTATGTTTGAATTGATTGTAAATATTCGGTAATAATTCATAATTATTTGAATATAAAAATATATTAACAAAATTATTAACTATTTTGAGTCCACCCAACAGTAGCCGATCGGGTGCTGTTCCACAGATAAACCTATTTGTCGATGAAATTAGAAAAATTTGAAACCAATTGAAATGCGATAAAAACTTTTCAATTGAATTGAAGTCTTTAACGCAAACAACGGTTTGCATCGAATCTTTGTGTTTAAGAACTGATTCACACAAAGACTCGAACGATTGGTCGCTGTTCTCGATATCAATTGGGATCAGAATATCTCTTAAACTAATCGCTTCTCTTATGAATCGATCGCATCTATAGTTAGTTCCGTCGGAATCGTTAAAAATGGCCGAAACTATGAGTTCCAACGGGTTATTGACGGCTGTCTTCAGCTCAAGACATATCATTTGCTTTTCAGTGCTGTAGAGGATAGGGATGTCATACTCTTCTGTGATAGTATTGTCAGATGAATTGAAATACAATATAAGACCAAATATTTTGTCGAATTCTTGTTTATATTCTTCGCGGACTTCGATTTCGAAGAATATCTTCAGAGAAAACGGCATTTGATTCAGACGGAACTTCGTGTCTGAGATCTCATTGTTTTTAACTCTGGTTAGAGTGAAGGGAATGTCTGTCGATAACTCTTTTATGACTTCTGTATCCAAACAGAGCTCATCTTCAAAGTTGAAGACTCTTTTGATGTTCATATCATCTTCTAAGGTATTTAAGGCCAGAATATAAATCTGCGCCAAACTAGTGATCGACAGATCATTCTTCCTGTTATTCATTAGCCATTCCAGAGTTGATAACAATATTTGTTTTACGGATTCATTGATTGTCTGATAGTAGAGGACAGCAGTGCAGCAGTCAAGCGCCCGACCACTGGATTGTGTCCATCGCAGACAGTTATTGTGGATTATATTCAACAAAAATATTAACTGTTTTTCAGACAATTCTAAGTCTTTTTGTTTGAAAATCCATTCGAAGGCAGACATGAATTCGATGAAGTCATTTGGGTTTTTGAATGTTTCCGTTTCCGACAAATTCTTTAAGTTATCTATCAATCGATGTGTCGTTCCCTTCGCTAAGCCTCTGAACAAATCAAACAGAAGTAGTGATCGTCTGATGTGAGGATCGGGTGATTTGAATATCAAAGATATTAATAAGTCTTGCATTTCGGGCGTAATGTCAGACCTTTTAGAGAGGAGTGAGTGAACCACTCGATAGAAGGCATGAGTGGCTCTAATATTGTTGTTAAGACTCATAGCCTTCAGGGGTTTCATACGAATCAACAGATTTTGATTATCGATTGGCGTCTCATTAAGAATCGTTAACTTCTTTTCCTGAGTGTCGGGTCCGTCAAAGCCTGTTATCTGTATACCCGTCCACTCGATAGGTGTCGGCTTCAGTCGAGTGACAATACTTTTAGTGTAGTCTAAGGCTAACAACCGGTGAGCGATCGATAGGGACGGATGAGTGGCCACTATTACTAACTGTTTCAGTAATGTTTGCTCTTCTAATGTGGAGAACAGTTCCAAACCGAAAGATAATAGTAATTGAAGTGCGAAATGAAAGTTATGTATTTCACAACTGAGCGTTAATTGGCTTAAATAGGGTTTGAAAATCATCGGCGATAGTATGTCCTGAAATTTTTGGGCCCGAATTGCGTCGAAAAGTCTGGTCAGAGTGTGGTATAACTCGATTGACGACAGATTTGTTAAATTCGACAAAATATTTCTGATATCTTCTGTACCGCAGATGTCGTTCGCCATTAATGAGCACAGAATCGATGTCTGATCTCTTCTGAATAGTTTATTACTGAAAGAGTTTTGGAGTAAAACCTATTAAAAGGCAATAAATATATAAAAAGAGTAATAAAATGAGAAATAATTTCTTTGTATTCATTAGTGAAAAGTCTATTAAAAGAGAGAAAACTATTGAATAATAATTCATAAAAACGATTAGTTATTAATCGAGTGAATGGTATGACTTACGGGCGATGTGTTCCCGATCTCTCGGAGGCACTGACTCGAAGCCAAACCAATTACTGTTTTAGGCTTTTCTGTGCTTTTAATTAAGAGTTGAATAACACAATCGAATAATTGTCTTAAAGACCAATTGCTTTCAATCTATTAAATCAAATACAATGTATCAAAGTTTGGAATATGTATCAGTTTAAGTCTTATAATTTCTTGATGATGATCAAGATCATGGTCACTATTATGGTTAATATTCAATCACTTCCTAATCACTTAATGAATAATTTATGAATAATCAGTATTAGTATATGCAGTGAAAGGCTATTAACAAATGAACTATAATTTTGAGTTTTAAATCATTTAAATTATACTTTAATGAGATATTATGGTTAGTGCCGGCTATTTATGGTAATTCGTAGCACATCCTGAATTTATTTCCTAAAACCATATTCCGGGTGGTCTATAGTCTAGAGATTCTATACTAATTGCTAATTGATTTTAATTTAATTATAGCCTTTTGAAGGATTAGTCTTTGATTTAATTCCGATTTGAATAAAATTTAAAAATATTAATCCAATAGTCGTTAGTTAGCAGTCATTCCTCAATAAGCTCAGGTAATAAAACAATTTTAGCAATTTCTGATGGAACAGATCAGATCAGTGATCAGATTAGACCAGTTAAGTTCAAAAGTAATGTTTTTTGAATGAGGAGATAATTTTAGAGCTCAGGTGACAATTTCACCGTTGGATACCTCTAATTATAAAACCAAATGAACGGAATAATAATAAAAACTAAAAATTCAGACTATTATAGGGTTTTTCAAGTCTGTGCTAATCGAGTGTCGAACTCATGAGTCGAGCGAAGAGTCAGAAGAAAATCATTTAAAACAATTAGAGTAACAAACGATTGATTGACTCAACACTTCTCTGCACAGTCTTAGGGAACAGAATTGTGATCACAAATGAGAGACTAATCGGAATATAATAGAAAATTCATTTGAATTGTGATTTGAATATATAATGAAATAATTGTCTGAAAGAAGAATAAAAAGATTACCATTTCTGAGTGATAGGTAATTATGACAGTTGTTGTGATTAAGTATTTCTGTCGAATCCAATCAGACTTTTGGGAACTGCCATATATGTTGATCAGTGAACCGACCGTTTGCTCGACTCTGGAATAATAAAAGAATAATTTATAAACAAAAACCCAAATCGATATTCAAAACCAATTGAAGCAATTGGAAGGCCTTCGCTCTGACACATTGGGACCTAATGTCGATTATTAGGACAGACATCCGTTTAACACAATTATGATCTGAGAAGAAGGTTAGTCATTGAAAACAATTGTGACAACAAATTAATCACCAAAACCTGGTGTTTAATAGACTGAGAAATAAGTGTTTAATAGATTTCTGAATCCATTTATTCAAATCATTTCAAATCATTATTTAATAATTTTTTTGCAATTTATTTGACACTTGATTTCAGACTCAATTCAGAGACCATTTGGCAAAACAAACGAAATAATTATTCACTCGAATATAGTCTTACGAAAAAAGCTGCGAATTCTTTACAATTAATGTCAAATTTTTTGGATAATTGTCATCGAAGTGCGAATCAAATGCTATTTAAGAACAGAATCCATGCCTCAAATGGCAACTGATTTATAGAAGAGTTTTTGAGAAATGCTTTTAAAATATTATTCTATTTTTATGATTAATGTATTGAAAGGACTAATAAATTCATATTTAAGAGAGACTTTTCTTTCGGTGATTTTTCATTTGAAATTCAGTTCACCTTTTGTTAGAAAAAATCAAAATCAGTTTAAGAGAGAGTCGTATAAGAAATTCAAACAAAAAATGGATAATTTTGTGGAAAATCAGAGCAAAAGATTTGTTGAAAACAAGAATAAGAATTCAAACAATTTTCGTCTGATTTTTATTAATGGCTCAAAAGGTTTGGCCAAAAACCTATTGAAAAGAAGGCATTCAATGATGTATTGGAGGCCATAAGTAAAGAGTATTTCAAGTAATGAAAAATAAGATAATAAATAATAATAATAATATCGGAATAAATATTACAGGTTTTGAGTAATCCATCAGATTTTGAAATTTTTTTCGCCTCTCTATTCATAACTGATATTTGAAGGTAAAAATTGGTCCAAATTGTTCGCAATCGTTATTGAGGTCAAAGTCAAGATATCCAGTGGTCTGAGCAGTGATTACAGGCATTACAGGCCATTAACAGACTGTTTATTCAATTTTAATAAATATAAATCGAAACTAAATTTTAGTCAAAAAATATTCTCTTTTTCTTCTCTTCCTTTCAAATGATTGATAACACAATTAATTGCATTTATTTATGGCTTATATTTATATTATTTATGCATTTAATACCATTTCTGCTATACTTTGCCTTTGATTCAGAGAAGGACCTCTTAAGAGCTCTTCTTCGAGATAGACTTGACCTCAAAAGTACAGCCAATTACTTTATGAGAAGATAATCATAACGGAGTTCAACCACAACAACAAACAACACAACGTTTGGCAACACTTTGATCCGCAAAATTGATTATCAATTGCAAGACATTAACTAATTTATGTAAATTTAAATGATCAAAATGATCATGCTCAACTTATTATTTGCTGATTTTCCATTCCTAGAATAACTACATTCCTGCACATCCCTGATAATGACAGCACACCCTTGAAAACTATAAAACAGACAATTTTTTCAAAAAAAAAAATAAATGAATTTTTGAAACGATTTGCAATAAAATGACCACAAATAGAGAGGTCAGTCAAACCCCCTTTTATTACTGCCATCAATCAGTGATATTAAAGATCATTAAACAACATTTACCGCCGATTAAGAGACCATAAGAATAAAATTCACATAAAATTTAAGACAAAAACAAAATCAATTCATTAAATGACTTACTTATCGTTGTTATCGAAAAGAGGAACCATTTGTTCCAAAATCGACAGCAAATGTATGACAATATTGTCGTCGATGTAATCATTGCATAAGTCCTTAAGAATATCCAAATACAACTCATTTTCGTCACTTTCCGTGTCGTAAATAGTTCTGCAAATCTGAAGATATTTGTCAAACCATTGTCCGTCGCCTAAGACTAACGACTTATTCGACTTTTCCTTAGTTTTGCTCATAATTTGATCCAAACAATTGATTTATTATCAAAGAAGAGCACAAATAAAATGATTAAAAACACTTTTATAAACTGTTTTTCTTCCTTTAATTAAAAATTTCATTAAATAATATACAAAAACAAATTCAAAGAAAATAATTAATAATAAGAAAATTGTTTCTGTGTTTTGAATATCAAAAAAATAGGAGACATTTGATCACAACATTGAAAACAATGGATAAAAATATTAGGTTTTCTTCGTTTCAAACAATTATTTGTTTTGTCTTCAGAAGAGAGAGTAATAAGACTTAAAAACCGACAATTAATGGGTGGAAATGATTGAAGCGATTGATTGATAATAATTATAATATTAATAATAATAATAATAAAGTTATTTAATGAGACGAACAAATCAAATGAGACATTGGATCACATGAGAGGCAGATACAAGAGAATCACTAATTTTACTAGATTATTATCATTTATCAATAGAGACAATAGAGGACACGAGACTTGTCTTCACTGGCTTTGCATTACTGGCACTGGTATTTAACAGTGAATTCTGAAAATTACATTAAATTCATAATAAAATTAAATTAGATTTGAAGTCAGTATTCATTGACATAAAGATATAGCGATTAAAAGTGTAAACAACAGAAACACGTGTTTTGTCGACACATTGACAACAGGTTCGCTGATTGGCCGACAATTAGAGACATTTAACTTTAGAACCAATCAAATAAAGAGATGATTTTTTCGGTGGCGCACAGTTTCAAAGCTAGTTATCATGCAATTTAATGCAAGCAATCTTGCTAATTAAATTACGAAATTTGAATTTTTTTGTTGAATATTAATATCTTGGAGAAAATGTTTGTGTTTTTTCTGTGAAAAGTAAGCGTTTTTTGTCTAAATTGTCCCTCAAATCAGATTTGAATTACTTTATAGTTATATAAAAATATTGATTTAAATCATATATAAAATGTGTTTAAACAGAAATCTCTAAAACATTTCTCAACAAAACTTTTAAAATACTTTTTTCTTTAAACTCTTTTCCAATAGTTTTGAAAAATCATAATTAATTATGAATTGAAAAACAATTCATTGATTTTATTTTAAAATATAATAATTGACTAAATTTTAAAAAACTATTCTCAAGACGTGGCCTTTAGTTCTTGTGTAGTGAGGGACGGGTTCTCAATACTACCGATACTCAGGTCGTCTCTTCTCTTGTCAATTGTTGGTATCTTATTGCTGGCGGACAGGGAGTTATACATTGAACCGAAACCGTTGAACCCCTGGAAGCCCAACACTTCAGGGTTTCCCGACTCGAAGTACTCGTCTTCGATCGGAGAAAATACATTACCACTGCTTTCAGTGTCATATAGAGCCCTATCGTGGTCTTCGTTCGGTGGATGCGTTGACGTCTCTTCCGGTCTGAAAGTGCCGCCACGGATCACCTCGAAGTTACCGCTTCCCATAAGACCTAAATGTCTTCCTTCTGAGAAATGTGTCCTTTGATGTGGTCGTCGATTGCGTCGAAAATTGTACCGATTTCTGGATCGACCGACAGATTCGTCTGAATTGTGGTCAGACAGAGGATGTAGACCAGTGTCAGCCGAATCTAATTTGTCGTCTTTTTTGTTCAGATCCTTATCTGTGGTTTCGTTGTATGAATTGATATCTGATTCGTCATTTCGAGGGAATCTCATTCTGGACTTTCTTCCCGACCTCTTCAGGAAGAATACTCGAGACTCTCTGTTATTGGACTCACTTTCGGGAAAGTGAACGAAGGATTTCTCGTCGATATCTGTTTCGCTGATTATATGTCTTCGATATCTTCCGTATCGTTTTCTATCGTCTTCGGTGTTGTTTCTATCGCGAAGTCTTTTGAAGAGATTCACCGGATTTAAGTAACTCAAGAACCGCCTGAAACGTGAGGGCTCTTCGTCCTCCTCGTCCTTCAAGAGGTCAGACAGGTTGAGACCTCCCGGCAATTGATTTGGATTTTGTTGTTCAGATGATGACGTGTCTTCTTGAGATGATGACGATGACTGTTGGGGTACCATTGCGTATGGCATACCTCCCATTTGACCCATACCTCCCATGGATCCCATTGGCATACCTCCCATCGATGGCATAGACATCGGTGTCATTTGTGAATAACTTCCCATTGGGTTGTATGGCATCATCATTGGCATTGACATACTCTGGGCTGTGCTGTCGCCACTGACGGAGTCTTTAGAACCGGAACTAAACATCGACGGCATATAATTTCCGTAACCACTCGAAGGGAATCCGCCGTATCCTCCAAATCCACTCGAATAAGGACTCATTCCTGAAAAGCCAGACATTCCTGGCATTCCTGTGATGACAGGCTGAGGGCCACTCATACTGGCATACATTCCACTCAAACCAGACATTCCTCCCAATCCAGACATACTGCCCATCATTGGAGACATTCCAAAGACGCCATTCGTTGACATACGAGAGTAGTCCTGATTGTTTGATGACTGAGCGTTTACATCACTGGTCTGTCTCCTTTCCCGCCGTTGTCTTAATCTTCTCAACATATTTAATGGGTTGAGTCTACTCAAGAAGGTTCGTCTCGGCTTTGATTCTGATGTCTGTTTCTCTTGAGTTTTCTTCGACTGATCTTGGAATTGGTGTAAGTGTTTCTGAGTCATACCTAATGGCAGTCTTCCACTATTGTCTTGTGTCTGAGCGGACATCATTGGCATCGGACGGATAATTGGTAGACCCCCAGCATTCATCATATTCGGTACATTTGCAGTTCCGGCCGGGATTGTGATGTAGCCCACGTGCTTATATCCAGGAGGAGCTGGTAGTTGACTACCCTCTGGTGCGGGTGAAAAGTTTTGCATTCCACCGATTGGCATTCCCTGACCATTAGTCATCTGAGGTGATAGTTGTGAACCCAAAGCCATTTGTTGATTCATTTGCTGATTCATTTGGGAATTGATTTGTGAATTCAATTGAGACGCGTATTGGGAACCGAATTGGGAACCCATTTGGCCACCCATTTGACCGCCCATTTGACCACTCATTTGGCCATTCATTTGTGCCGATTGAGGGTTCGACCCATAATAGGCTGCAAATTGTTTCAGAAATTCAGGCGAAAAGTTTTGTTCGGATTGGGCTAAGAGTTCAGCCGGAGTTTTCTGTTGCATATTAGCAGGCAGTGAAGCCATCGCCGACTGTTGTATTTGATTGATAAGGTTCTGGTAATCACTCTCTGATGTCGGACCCGATTGTGGCAATTGGTTGTCATTCAATGAATTTCCTGACATTTCTTGTGACTGTCCGTAAGCTTTGAATAACTGCTGAGCGATTTCAGGGGAAAGGAATTGTTGGTCATCACCGAGACCTCCAAATTTCTGGCCTTTGTTTAGCTGAAAGTCACCCATTTGTTGGTTTTGTGGGAATTCCGACTCAGATTCTGAGGACTCAGTCGGGTCGACTCCGGCCATCTCTTCGCTCGATTCTGAAGCGGAAGACTTGAGAAATTTGGCCACTTCTGAGTCACCGCTCAGTTGTTTGTAGAAGTTCTGACGACTCGCTTCTGCTGAGGCCTGTCCATCACCTGAATACTCATCAGAGGCGGCTCCACCGGGCTGTCGGTATCGGTCCCCAAATCTGACATTCTGGTCATATGGCTGTTGGGCAACACTTGTCTCCTGTGCTGAGTCAGAGGCACTCAACTGTTCCTGTTTTATATTATGCAACATTTGAGAGTTCCTTTGGTCATAATAGGCAGCGGACGGGTTATAGTTGTTATAGTTTTGGTTATAATTATAGTTTTGGTTTTGGTTTTGGTTATAGTTAGTCATCCCATAACCGGGAACTTCATAGTCTTGATTATTTGTATATCCCATACGTGTTAATACAGAACCCGGATCTACCTGTTGTTGATCATTGGCCACAGTCTGAGTGCTTTCATATCTTTCGGGAAGTTTTGCTATCAATGGCTTTGCGATCGGAACGAACCCAGAATTGGAGAACTGAGCTTTGGTTGGCGAGTATGTGGTCTGTGTTTGGGTCTGTGATTGCGAGGGCAGACCTGTCCGACGAAACGCAAAAACAAAATCATTAGATATTCAGGGATTAGTTAATGAGATTTGAAGCGCTTTTAGTCACTCAATCGCTGCATAAGTGCTGTTATTTTAATGACTTTTGGTTCAGAAATTAAGTAAATATTGTAATGACTTTCAGACAATATTCCAGTAGTTCTTCAAAAAAACTATTTCCAGTAATCATTGATCGCTAAAATTATTATCGAAACATAAACTCTATGATTGAGATTCACAACTCATTTAATAAGTATGCAATTAAAAGTTGGAGAGAGAGAGAGAGAGAGAGAGAGAGAGAGAGAGAGAGAGAGAGAGATCTAGTGATTGACTAAACGAGAAGACATCGACTTATTTATTCATTCATCCATAGAAAGGCATTCGCTTAAAATACAATCCATTTTACATAATATTCTAGTTTTTGTTAATAGTCTATAACTTCTATAACAGTCTATAAGTCTATTGAAATAATTGAGTGCAAAAACAGTACTCAAAAGTCGCCCAAATATTTAATTCTCGCCCTAAAGAAAGAGTAAATGATTTTATTCTTCAGTCAAAACCATATTTAACAGAGAATTTCAATGTCAATCAGATCGGAAGGATTGGTGGTCCGTAAATACACGTTTATAAAGTTATTCGCACAGGTATAGCACAGGCAATGGCTCTGTTCTGGTAATATTTGGGACAATACATAATTATCATACGAGAGAAAAGACGGGTTAATCGTCAGTCAGGTCTTATTGGCCAACATTTAAGCTCAACAAAAGCCATAGCCTTATGTGAATGTATGGGCAATGAATCAAAAATGTTGTGCACACACACGAAAGGCTGAGCACTAATTTGCTTTTTACCAAATAAACTATTTCTGAATATATTTTTCGTTAAGCATTTGAAGTGAAAAAAATAATCAATGCTTTTGAATGAATGGTTGGTTTTGGCAAATATATTGAACGAAGAAGAAGAAGCACCAAAAGAAGTAAAACATAGCCTCAAGTTATTTGTGTGTAAATTATGTTTACATTGTTTTCTACTCTAACCTAAAATTAATAGAAAATTATTTATTAGTATTTTTTTTCTTTACTTCAAATCATTTTCTAAAACATAAGAGAATTATGAAATTCAATAATAGATTCAATGATTTTGAGGCGAATGAACACAACTTTTTCAGAGGACTTAAGACATAAGAATAATATTTTTCTATCTCTTCTCTAAAACTATTAAATTAGCAAAAAATTTGAGTTCAACAACAGGTCCAACAAATTATTCTCTTTCACTGTTTTAGTCTATAATTTAGGAATAATTTTGTTTTCTTATGTTTGGCTCTGAATTCAGTGATTTTTTTTATATTTAATAATAAGTTTATTGAAAAATAAGAAACGTTTTCAAAACCTATTTATGAGTGAGTCTTAAGACGTCTTAAAGAAGTTCTTCCAGAGACCGACAGATAGATAGTAATGAACTCTTATTTGCAGATAAAAGTCTCTTAGTTTTGATTCTTGAATAACATTCAAAACGATGACAATTATAACCAGGAATTTATGAGTCTATACTTCACTTGTCAATTGTCTGACGATATAATTAGTCTCTTATCGGTTAGACATTGATTTTCAAATATTTTAAAATTAGTTCCGATTTTTTTGGAGCCGACATTTGGGCTAAAAAATTGAAGACAATTATTGGGAGTTATTATTGTTTTTGTGTTTTTATTTTTAATAATCGATAAATTGTTTGATAAGAAGAATGAGCTATAAATTTGAGAAATATTGCCATCAGAGCCGTGAAGTAGTTTTTATGTAATTATTGATTGTCTCCGATCCCATTGTAAATGAATTGTCTGTTTAGTAATGTTAAGTAATTATGTGAATATTTATGACAGGGCTTCCCATCGATTGTGGTTTTATGTCATTTTTGTTTCTATTTCTGATTTTATCTGATCTTATTTTTCAATTAAATAGTTTACCAAATTCCTAATTATACACAATTAGTGTCGCTTACAGTTGTAACTGTAAGGCCGTTCCTCTTATTGAGGTCTGAATTGAATATCTTTGGGTTTAATCCGAAAAATAAATTGATTTCAACCAAACATTTGATTATTATTTAAAATCAAATTATATTTTTAGACTCAAAAGGCTTTGAAAGACTTCAAATACAATGAAATATTGAGAATTAATTTTTCCCCATTTATTTAGGAATCGATTATTTTGTGTTTGAATAGTTTGAGATTGAAATTGATATTCAAAAATAAATTGTTTTTAATGGCATTAATGGCAACACTTAACAAAAGTTTGGTTCAGATCCTGATTTCAAACCAAATTCAAGTCTCGAATACTTTACGCAAAGAAAAAAAGATTTCAATAAAAAACAGTTTTAAAGAAAGAAAGAAAAAATCTGACAAAAAGACGACACAAATAGCAAAATACGAATATTTTTAGAGTTATAGAGAGTTATAGACTCTTATAGACTGTTATAGAGTCGAAGATTAGATATTCTTTGTGTTAAGAAAACCAGAATTGAGTGGAAATCAGCAGAAAATTGAGTTTTTCATTCAATTCGAATCAGACTTCGAAAAATAGTAAATTATATTATAGAAAGAATGAGAGGACTGGCATCACATCATGTCTTGTAATGTTGTGATATAATTTGTTTTGGCACAACTGAACACCGAATACAAGGATTGGGAATAAAAACATTCAAAACAGCAAAATTGGCACAAATGGCACACCACATGTCAGACCAATACATATAAACCTCAATCGGACCGATATTTTCATATCGAAAGCCCTCTAAACCTCTCATCAAATCCAGTGTTTTATAAGATATTAGAAGAGATGAAGAATTCTTCTTAACATTTATTGATAACCACTTCTTGTGATGCTTTTGAAAACTTTTATATTGAGTTTTGACTCACGTCTCGAGTGTTTTCAGTAGTATTTCCTCACTTTTTTTCAATGTCTTCAAAGTTTTTAGTGAATACTAACTGTTATTTCTGGTGTTTTTGAGTGGAGAGCCTCCAGAGTAATATCAACCAAGAAATCAATGTAATAGACATCTGTTTCTAATGCACTTGACTTAGATTTTGGGCCCAATTTATATATTATTCAATACATAAAACCGTATTTTTAAGCACAGATTATATGATTAAAAGAAGTTTTTTAGACAGAAGTTCAAAAGTCAAACACGAAATCCCATTTGATTTGTATAATGATTAGTAGTTTTTATATACATTTCAATGTGTAATACGTTTTCGTGAATTGGCCTCTAAATTATCGTCAGCTCTACTCTTATCTGACTATTTATTGAAAGGCCAGTTGAAGGCACCGGCAATTTATATTTCCAGTGCCTTTTCTCTAACAGTGCAAACTGCCTGTGCCTTGACTTTGACTGAATTTCTAATATGCAATAAAACAGTCAATAATTTATTTTTTCTTTTAATTATATTTTTAGCGGAAAATCTTCAATGAAATAGTGGTTTATCGCAACCGACCTCTTATTAAAAGAGGAACCATTGGGGAACCACTCTTATGATTGCGATATCTTCCACTCTTGAGATTTCTTTAAAGGTTTTAATAACAAAAATATTTGTTTGAAATCATCCGAATTGAGTGACAAACCATTTCATTGATATCGACAACTATTTTGCGAAAAACCACACAAAAACTCAAAACTAAAATAAATACTTCTCTTAAGCGGAACTAAAATCCAGTAAATATTAAATGAGTTTTAAGTTTATTATTCATTGAACTGAAAAAACAAATGAAAAAAGGTATTCCTTCCCTCAAATAACTACACTTTAGATATGAACTTAAAATATGTTTTAATATTTTGTTCGTATTTTTGTATTTAAATATAATTTTTGTCAAAAAAATAAGTTTAAGTTTTACTACAAATAGAATTCATTTCACGAATAGATTTTTCTCTTAACTTATGTTAATATAAATTATTTTCAAAGTCTGTCCACAAAAATAACAAAATTTAAATTAACATTAATTTTATAAAAAAGAGGTTTTAGTCAAACATTTCTTCGGAGAATAAAAGCAAAAATTTTTGCGAATTTAGTTATAATTTATTCAAAAACTGTTATTCAATGAAAGCGTTTGCGAATTGAATTGATTTGAATTTTTTTGTTTGTTTCGCAGTTTTCTGATTAAATATTAATTGATTGAAGTCTTTTAGAAACGCTTATGATTTGAGAGAATTGACAAAGAATTGAATCTTTTTCAGATACATTCAACTTATTTGAAGGTAAATCCTAATTGATTGAGACAGTGTTCGTGTAATCGATAGATTTCTCGCTTTAAATGCATTAAATATTTGATTTCGGATTTCTATACAAATGCTGGAAATGGTATTAACTGCCACTCATTTGACGCAAAATTTAGGTGAAGTTCACATAAATTATAGGAACGAGAATTACCAGGAATTTTATGTTAATTAGAGTTTTAAAGAAAAATAATATATTTTCTGATTTTTCTCAGTTCTCTTAAAAGTCTCTCTCCCTCTCCTCTCCTCTTAGAAGAGTTAAATGAAATAAAATCAAAACTCCTCTGAAAAGCCCGGAGCTGTAAATACAGTGAAAAAAGTCTCGAATAGTCGACTACTTTGAGGAGAAAAACCTCAGAATTTCTTAGAAATCTATAAAAGAGTTTTCTTCATTAAGTTAACAGTTAATGAAGAATAAAGTGGTAAATGAAGAAGAATAAAACCACTCCAAATTCAAATCGAATTAATCGCTGAAATCAACCAAAATAAATGTTTTTCATTCGCTATATCACAGGTAAAACCAAAAATATGTTTTTCAAAGTGAATATTCAGGTGAAAGATACTATAAACTTGAGATTCGTTAGCAAATTTGGATGTCGGGAGAGGGGAGAGAGAACTGACGCCGACTTTAAACTAGCACAACATTCCTTGTATACATTGACAGAAGGTAAGGCAGTAGTGAATAAGCGATTGATTATGTAATAGGTTTTCATAATACGGAACTCATTGACAGCACACATACATACAAAATGTGAATGAGCTCAAACTCTCTCGATATGTATTCCCTACCTATGCTAGAGTTGAAGTTCAAGTTCGTCAGCTCTGAACAGCACAAAAATACACTCTAATCCCTACCCTTTAGCTCTCTTTATGATAATATTTATTCAATATTTGATTCTTTTTGATTACAAAAAGAGTTATTCAATGAATTCCTAAATAAATGAGTGAAAGACTGAGAGAAAGATATTATTGATTATTAGATAATTTGAATTTCAAACTTAAATAAGGATTAAACCAAATATTCCTGTTTCTGATTGATATCTAATATTCTAGTTTTGGATTATTTATCTGATTATGGAATTCCTTTCAATTAAGTGAGGCTTTGGTTATTATTTTTTGCAATGAATTACACGAAATTATATCCCAAACGACTAATTGATAAAAAGAGTTCATTATATCGGAGAATAAAAATTATCCGAAAGACCCCAATAGTTCCGGAGATATATAGAGATAAGATTATTAATAAATTTACATAATCTTAACGATTGAGTGACTAATTTTGGATCAAACATAACGACACATAATTTGTTTAATTATTAATTAAAAGGTAAGTTTACGTACCATTCCTGTGGTGGTCCTCTGTTTCCGTACTATTAAGAGGTGATAATGTTTTTTGGTTGTTGTCTTGATTTTGAGCAAATATCAGGCGATGATTAAGTGAACAGAATGTGAATAATAGACAAAACTTTGCCAACGATTTCATGGTTTTCTATTAAGTGTTTGAACAGTCAGTCCCTTCGGTAATAAGAAATCGTCAGCAAAAACAATGCGAACGAAGTATAAGAGGAATGAATCAAATGGTTGGACAAAAAAAAGCGGCGAACAGTGTATTCGGCAATTCCTGCGATCGACGGCACCGACAGACAGATTCTTCAGTCAATAACTTTGAAATAAAACATATTCTAATGGAAAGCACTACTCATTAGAAGTGAAACAAAAACTTTTGGTTAATTAATAAAAATCACAAATCAGTCGATTTCCAGCATCAATGAGTCCTATTGTCTGGCAATCGATTTATTGGACAGACATGTGAGGCATTCATACAACTGGAAGGCTATTCCTGAGTACAAGAAGTCTAAGCGCTACTGTTTTGCTGTTGATTTGTTGCGTTGAATCCAGCAAATGATGGCTCAGGTATTGCTGACATGCTTTTGCTATACTATGCTATACTCAATCGGCGGTCCGGTTACTGAACCATAGAAAAACATGATCTGATGGGCCGAACCCATTAACGGGGGACTCGCCGAGTATAGTGCCTGCGCTTAACTGTCTATTCAACCTAACGGTCCCTTTTTTGCATTGCATTACAAATACACAGACTTCGCATTCGACACATATTTTTTTGGAGTGTATTTTGCAATACATTTGACTGTATTTTTAGTTTTGCTTAATATTATAGGATATGTATTATTGAACGCAAATATTTCTCTTATTTTTTGCTCCTCTTTTAAGTCAAATATAATTTTAAAGTAAACTATTTTTCCGTAAATTTTACATAATTTTCGTCAAAAACTTTTATACAAATTTTTTTTTTTCGCTTCTTTTGCTTCTTTGAAGTTTTATTTTAAGGCTTTTTCTTTTGATTTTAAGATTAATTTCAAACTAATTTCATAACTCATTTTAGTCTGAGTTTTAGCCATAACTTCTTCGCAATTAATTTATTGCTTTAGGTTTTGATGGAAATTATTTTCTAAATTTTAAGTTACATTTTAAGTGAATATTTGTTTTTCAAACAAAAAGTTTAGACATTTTTATGATTTATTCTTCACTTGATATAAGGCTTTGGGAACAAATTTAGACATTTTATTGCAAGTCTTGAATGAATTTCGAAATCATTTGAATATTATTTAATATTTCATAATTTTCTTCAAAGTTTGTAATGAATATTAATGAGAGAAGAAATTACTCAAAAATATATACAAATTTTAACAAAATATATGTTTTCATCGATAACTCACTGATTGTTTGCAAGTCTTATAAGTAATTAAAATGTTTTGAATATATTTAGAAATATCTATAATTAGATTCAATGACTTATTTGATCAAAAAAACCTAATTATATGAAAGTAAAGCTCACTTTTAAAGAGAAAACCGCATAAAACAATCGATAAGACTTATCGATCAGAAGTCAATAAATAATACAAATAAATGAAAAAAACAATATATTATTATTGGAGTTAGAGTTGAGTGGAAATAAGCCTTAAATTAACTGATGATTACATTGACATCGAATAGAGTTTTTTTTTATCACACTTTGGATCAGAAAACCTCATAATATGCTTAAGAATTGGTAATTGTTTTTAGACATTACTTATATTTTGAGTTTTAATCACTAGTTGTGTCAATAACTTTGAAAAGAGAAGGTTTTTCGGGAAAGTTATATACAGATCATCCAATTATGGGTTCAAAACAATAGATTATCTCTGAGTTTATGCAGATTTCTATCTCTTCGGTCTCATTACTAAATCTGTAAATAATTTCATTAGTTTTTTCACTTAATTTTGTTTTTCAATTCACTCTTTTGGGTCCGAAATCTAATTGAAATATTTCATCAGATTTTGTGTCAAAAAGTGTTTTTATATTGAATTAAATTCTAATAAAGTTATCAAAAGGTAACGAAATTGGTATAGATTTTATAGATTTTGTGTGAATTTCTCATATTTGTAATCAGGGTTTGCCTGAAAAAGTGGTGAATTTCAAGGTTTAATAACTCTCTAAAGAAGACTAATTCGGAATTTAAAATAAAAAGTTTGAATATTTTCCGAGAATTTTAATTGAATTCTGAAGTTTGTAATTGAATTTTGTCTGCGAATAGGCTCTGACTAAATTTGATTGGAGTCAACGGAGGGTTAATTTGAAGTCATGTTATTTTATTCGATAATTATTATAATAATCGGATTAAAGTCAGTTGAATGTCAGCGAAAATAAATAAAATCGATTATAATCTAAATTTAGTAATTTTTCTGACGTTTTGAACACAATTTTCAACAATATTTCAAAATCTGGGCTAAAATTAGATCAGTTTTTACTCTTTTCAGAGACAATTAATGTGTAAAAAACGATTAGATATAAATACAATTATAAAAAACTTTTGGCTAAAAATGTAATATATCTATAAATTATTGGAGAAATATATTGTTGTCGACCTTAATGACAGAGAAATATGAATTTTTCCTTTATTTTTAAGGCAAATAAGGTTTTACTTGAAAACCAATTTTCAAATGAATAAAATCAAACTATTTTTTGAATGATTGCAACGTTTTGCCGCTTGAATACCAAATAAGAGTCTTTTAAATAACAAAACCAGGTATGGGTCGGGCGCTCAACACTAGTAATCAACACTTGATTTTTCGGTAATCTTTCTCAAAAGATTTCTGAAGTTTCTCAAAAAGGTCTGCCTATCACTCAAACACTAAATACAAACCAAGAAGTTTTTCAATTGGAAATTACTGATTCACAGCACTGGGCTATCAGTCTCCCATACCATTGAATGGAAATCGGATTCTTAAAGAGTTTTATTTTTATTATGTCTTTTGTGAAATAGTGTTAAGAAAATTGATTTTGTTGTTTCTTCGTGAATCTGTTTTTTGAGGACAGGCCGGCGGCCATCGAAGAGGATTAAAGCGAAACGCGACACAACTTTTCAATAGTTTTTTCAAACAATTTTTTGTTTCTATTCTTAAACATTCATTGATATGAATGATCACACAATTCAAGTGCAAAGACTATAATGACTTTTGGAGTGAAAGAAAAATATCTTTCACATAATATATACAATAATTTATAACTTATTTTCAACGTCTCATTAAATATATGACATTTCATTTCATTTTACTATTCAATCATTAATTTAAATAACACTTAAAAAAGTTTATTTTAAGACTGTTTGACAACTAAGACATTTCGCCGATAATACCCCGAATAATGTCATAAATCATACAAATTTTTGAGAAACAAAATCTCTTAAGAGATTTATTGTGAATTAAGTTGTGTTTAAATCTGATATAATAATCGATAAAACACAGACTTATAGCTCTAATATATGTTTTATATAATCATTAAATTTGATACAAATTCCTGAGAATTAATTCTTTGTGTTTAAGATGGAATCAAAAGAAGTTTATTTTCCCAGAAAATTATCCAATGATTGGAAGGATTTCCCGAAGATTTTTCAATTAGAAAAATATTTTAATTTCTTTAACCGTTAAATAAATACTGATTTGTTGTCGGAAAACCTTTTTTCGGGTTATTTATGAATGTTATGTAATTTTCGTTAAAATTGATTCAAAAATTATGGACAAAAACTGTGTTCGGTTTTCCAAAAAGCAAATACCAGGAAGGCTTTGAGCGTTGGGTTGTTGTGAGCCCTGAGTCCAGTTCCTCTAATAGTAGTGGTTTTCCATCACTGGTGTGTCTGATGTGATTAAAAGTGCTTTTCGTGTAGTTTTTACTCAAACTTATCATTTAGTTATTCAACTGTTTAGTGATTCTCCTGATATGCTCTC
>JAQIXD010000640.1:0-22894 GCA_034699985.1 Minunthozetes semirufus | reverse complement strand
GTAACAAAACTACAGTCGGGATAATCGCAGTTTAAGACTCCCCCGGAGTGTATTCTTGAGTGCATTTTCAGCCACTTTTCTGTATCGCAGCGGAAGTTACAGTCTTTGCATTTGTATTTCAATTTGGGATCAAATTCGAGGTCAGTATGGAGTGGAGAATACAACAAATGCCTGTTTAATAACCCTTGAGTTCTGTATTTTATGTCACAACCGATGACAGAACACTTGATCTCTCCATCTGATGAGGAAATCCTTTTCTTTGCCAATAGTTTGCGATTATCTTTAGATTTCGATTTAATCGCTTTATTCAACAAATACTTTGATTTTTGTCTTTTAATCAGTTCTTTTCGAATGACATCTTTGGCAGCAATAAAATCGGGATCAGAATCACTGAAATCGTTTTGATTTTCTCCATCGGATTCTTCTGAAGAGTTATTATCATTATTTGTGTTTTCTTCAGATCTGATCACTTGAGTCAACACTTTATTTGAATCATTCGTTGCATTGAATTCTTTGGCGTTTGAAGAGTCTGTGGTTTCAACGATTTCTTCCTTAATATAGTAGTTGTGATCGAAATCAATAACATTAATGACCTCTTCTTTGTCTATCGCTGAATCACTTCCAGAAGTGGTAGTAATTGTTGACAATTGGTTGACATTTAACTTTTGGTACTCTCTCTCCAAATCAATTAACTTTTGTTTATCTCTTAAATCCAAAACACATTGAATTTTAGGCCGAATTTCAGTCAAATAATTCTTAAACTTATTTAAAATAATTAAACATTTTTTTGTAAAAATTAATTCATTTTCATGTCTTTTGATCTCATCTTTCAATTCATGAAATTGTTTGCGATTTGACTCCAATTTGATGACAGAAATCACTTGTTTTCCAATTAGTTCTCGTCTCAAGTCTTCACTCAATTCATCGCAAATGTCTGTTATTTCAAGTCTTGAAGTCTTTGAACTCATTTTCAAATAATTAAAATCAATGAAAACAAATTGCAATCAAAACTAAATTCAATTGAATTAATGCCACAAAACATGTGATTCAATGAAAGACATAAACAAAACTTCAAAACAAATGATTTGATACTCAATTCAGTCGATAGACTGCTCTCTCATTCAAAAAAAACTTTGTCCTCAATTGAGTGACGACTTTGTGTTCAGACATCACGACTAAACTCAAACAGAACTGAATTAAAGAAATCAATTTAATTTGATTTTATTTGAATATTTAATCTTTTGTTTAATCTCTGAAAGTAATAAACAATTCTATTCTGTTATTAAAAAATATTTGTATTTTATTTTCCATTAGTTTTGAAATAAACGAAAAATAAAATACTTTTTATTAATATTTTTGTTTAAATGAATTTAATTGCAAAACAAAACATGTTTTAAATGAAAAGAAAATCATTTGATTTAATGAAAGAAAAGATTGAAGTCAGTATTTATTCGATACACTACTTCTATTGATTCAAAAGTAAATTTATAATCAAGCTAAAATTTATTCATAACAAAATAATGAACAGATCAGGAATATTCTATCAAAATTTTGGACAAATTGTATAATTGTAGCTTACTAATTTAATTAAAAATTATAATACCATGCACAAAAAATTACACGATTTTACAAAAAGAAAATGTCCATGATTATAATTTATATGTTTGAGATCAGATACGATTATTTCTAATCTAAAAGAAATTCATAAAAAATAATTTCATTCTTAAGAATATTATTATTCAAAAGCATTGATAACTTGTAATCAAAATATCGGAAAACATGTGGTTTCACATCAATTGTCAAAATAATAACTACTTTCACCTCTAATTACATATTATAATATACTGTTAGTTCTGTTCAATCATTGAAGAGTCATGAATAACCAAGCTCATCACAATTTGTCAAGGCAATATAAAATATCATGATATTCCTGAAAAAATTCTGTGGACTTAACGAATTTGAATTACGTTTCTGTAAATGAACTTGATTTAATTTGCTGTTTTCCTATTGAAATAAGCTATTTGAGTAGACTGTCTTGGTCATTTCCTAAATATAAATTTCACCCACATGTCTAACAATGGGTATAATTTGCGAGTTTATAGCAAAACCAGTACTCATTCTTCAACAAATTCTTATTGAAATCCAATATTCTTTCGAAACATTTGTTTTTAATCACTTTATTTGTTTCATGTAATGAAAATTCAATGAAAATGTACTCCAATTTCGAAATTGTTTTGATTTTAAATTTATTGATCAAAAGTGTTGACAATATTTTCATTGATACAAATTTCAACAAATTCCTGGATAACGTTTGTCACTCACATTCAAATGTGTTGGTTTACTCAAAAACACAATACCAGAGCTTAATAGAGAAGCATTTCTCAAGAACTCACTGTCATTATCATAACCAAGATTTGAATCATTTGAGCGAAGACTTTATCTCTGAGATCATACAACTGGATGAGAAAGATGTCAATCTTATCGTTGAACTCAACAGTGAGAGTGATCTTCAGGCCATTTACAAAGTGATTGACAGCAGGTTCTCAATGAATCTCAACTTTATTATTATATTTAAGAGGGGATCCATTGAAGACATTGTGCTGAAGATTTTCCACAAATTCGATGCCTTTCGGTGTCATATCGTTAGATATGATAAAGACTTCAGTGATGTTAATGTCTCTTACGTGCGACCCGTTATAAACGGCTGTCACTCCTATAATGGGATTTTATACTCAACTGAGGCCAACATCAAAGACATGATTACTTCCACCTCTTGTAATCTCAACGGAACTTATCTTAGAGTTGCGGCAAATATAGTGAGTAAACTCATTTTGAAAATAGCGAATAATTTACAAAATGTTTGCTCACACAGGACCTGCCTTATTGTGATCTGGAATATAAAGAGGGAGTTCTTGTTATGAAAGAATCAATTGAATCAAAAATGATAAAAGTTTTGTCCCAAAGATTTAATTTCAAGATTCAAATAATATATGCGAACCAGAGTTGGGGCTCACAAGTCAATGGTGTTTGGACGGGTAGTGTCGGTCACCTATACAATAATGTAAGTATTAATAAATCAGATCGATTATACCAAGAATAAAAGTGATCTTGGTAATTCTAATTGGTGATGTATTGCTGATATTTAATTTTAAAAGACGGCCGATATTGCCATCTGCGACCTGACCCGAAATAATGAGCGGTTAAAAGTGGTTGACTTCACAAAGGCTTATATAACTGTTCCGTTGACTTTCATAACGACAAAACCGGGTCCTAAGTCTCGGACGTGGATCACAATAGAACCGTTTGCTACAGAAGTATGGCTATCAATGTTTGGCTCTTTTTTGGTGACCACAGTATGCGTACAATTATTATACGCAAAATTGGTAATAATTGAGAGACCAATTGACTCCATATCCATATCATTGTTTGCAGCACTTCTTCAGCAGTGTATGAGATAATCAAAGACTTATTTCTTGTAAATACTATTTAAGAATTGTTTGAATTTCAGCTGATATTAGGATTCCTTCCAAAATATTTTCCATTCGCTTCTTCTTTGGTTTGTGGTTATTATCTTCTCTGATAATAATGAAGACATACAGTGGAATATTCTTCTCAGTACTGACTGTTCCCGAATACGAAGACCCAATTGAAACACTGGAGGACTTAGAAAAGGTGGCCGCAAATAGAGAATATGATATCGTGACGGCGCCCAACACTTTCTACTACGACCTATTTGTCAAAGCTGTCTGTTGTGGTCCATACCATACAATCGGAACCGCCATTAAGAATGCAGAAAATCCTCTGCCAGAGAGCACTGAATTGGGCATTGAATTGATAAATAAGGCGGCGCTCGAACACCAAAACATTATATTCATCTATTCCGCGGTTTCCCTATTCTTTGGCCACAGATCTTATGCAACGGTAGATATGCACATCTCATCTGAGACTTTGATGATGGACCAGATGGCTATGGCTTTGCAAAAGGGATCACCACTACTTGTGTCTATGAATCAGGCGTTAGTTTCACACAAATATTAAACAACTTTTGAATAATTAATTAATTTTATCACTCATTTGGGGTTAGTATTGAACAGTTCATTGAAAATGGTTTGTTTGATAACTGGTTGACGGACACACTCCGTGCCATTCCTCCAAAGTCGCACTTCGATGAGCCTAACCCTAGGGATCTGATCCGAAACCTAAGACTCAGTGATCTTCAAAGCATTTTCTTAATTTGTATATTTGGACAGTTATTCTCGATTCTGGTCATCATTTGTGAGATAATCCATTCGCTGCGGAAGAATGGCTTCGATTTCAAAGTATTTATTTTTAAACTTAACTTCAAATACAAGAGAATTAAAAATATTATAATTAATTAAATAAATTGTATTTTAATTAATAAATAAAACATTTATTTCTTATAATAAATTCATTGAAATATTTGTCTCACAAAAAGTCACTCAATATTTTGTAAAACAATTTTCCAAGTTTTCAATTGACCCATCACTCAATTATTGAAAAGGTTGTCTGAAATTCATTCAATAATTCAAGAATTTCATTGACACCAATACCTGAATTTCGATATGATCTTTGAACTTTAAATTTGAATAAACGATTAACGAAATTAATTCAAACTTTATTTTCTTCTATTAATTAAAAATGGATTTCATATAAAAAATGATAATTTAATTGAAATATTTGTCTCAAAGAAGTTATTAAAAGAATAAAAATGTTTTGTAAAACAAATAATAAATTAAAACAAAGTTTTGAAATAAAAAAAACAATTAAAAAAAGATAACATTATTTGAAAGGTAATTAATTATCGATATCAATGATTTTCAGATTGTCAGGTAAACCTTCCTGTTCTTTGATGGCGTCTTTGATGAAACTCTGTCTTACTATTAGCTTAAATTGTCTTTTCTCAGCCATCTTTGTGACCGCTGTGAGTAAAGACTGTCCGCACAGACAATCGTAAGGGTTAATCACCAAACAATTCAAACTTGTAATGAATGGTAGAGCTGTCGATATCCAAGACTTGATTTTAATGTAATTCAGAGTTAAAGTCTTGATATTCGAGAACTTTAACAAACTTATGACACAATTCTTGTAACAAAGGGAACAGTTGTCTGAAATTTTGTCCTTTTGTTTGCATTCACAGCAGAAGACAGAATAGTCGAGTTTTTCCCGATTTTTCTGACCACTGATCGTCAACTGTTCCAACAGAGGAAAGGCTCTGGTCATGGAGTGGACTCTTCTTGGGGTCAAAAGCGCTTTCGTCATTGAAAGAGTTTGCAGGCTTTCCATGTGGTAATCAGTGGGAAATTCAATGAAATTAGCATGCAAAAATTGAACGTCAAAAATCATAAGTTTTGTCAATTTAAATAACGGCTTCATATCTGATCCGCTGATGAATTTGAACCGAAATTCTCTTAAATCCTTCAATAGTTGACAAATGGCAGCGAAGAGTCCCAATGCGTTGGCTCTTCGGACGTTATAAGAGTCGAAGACCACTTCCAAATGTCGCAAATATTTGCCACACCTTAAGGCCAGTCCTTTGATTTCTTTCTCATCGATTTTATACTGATTAATGAGTGATAATTTTCGCATATGAGGACTGACCCATGAGAGCACTCCACTCCCACTGTCGTATTCTTCCAAAGCTAACGAATCCAAGATATTGAGCTCTTTGACAAAACTGTTCAAATGGGAGGAATTGTCGCTCATATTGAAGGATAGGTTTACTAAACTTTTGTTGAATATCTTTCCGGCGGCCGACCATTCCTCTGCTGTTTGGAGTCCAGAAATATACTCCAAATGAAGACATTGCAGGGAACGGAACGAAGTCTTTATCGATTCCAGGAGTTCTAAGCTTACCACACAATAAGACAGACGAAGACATTTTAGGTTCGGACAGTTTTTGGCACAAAAATCCATTAGTTTTTGTTCGGAAAACAAATTAAAAGTCGAAGAATTCTTTGTCATCATTTTCATCGGCGAATAAGTCTTTGCGCAATATTTGGACGGCTCTTTGAAGAGGGCTGACTTACCCGGACAAGTATCAAAGCAACCCTTTAGTATTAAGGCTTCCAAAGTCGGGACCAGCTTTCGACTCAATTCTTGTGTCTGAAAATAAATATAAATTAAATTCAAAGATAATTTTAAAGACAAAATTACCGTAAAAGTGTCTTTTGATTGGTCTGAAGTCATTTCAATCTGTTCCAGACTGTCCCAATTGCCATTTTCCAAATAAGAGATAATTTCTGCCCTTCCATCTGATAACTGTTGAAGAATGTCTTCGAGAAGATAGCATTCATCAGTTTTAGGTCTTTTATTCTCTTTTCCTGGATCTTCAGAATGTCTTTTTCGAGGGCAGCGATTATCGCACACACATGGTATTGAGTTGAAGAGTTGTTCCAATTCGAACTCGAATGTATCCCAGGCGTCCCCCATGAGCAATGAGCAAGGTTAAAATTAAAATTAAAAATAGATTTTTTGTAAAAATAAAATAAACGATAAAAACTAAAATTGTTTGTCCGAAGCGTTTGATTAATAAAAATGAATTGAATTTCAATTTTATTCAGACTTTTGTTGTTTTAAAACTTGTTTTCAATTATCTGACAAAAGTTGTCATAATTTTTGGTTTTATTCATAATTTGATTAAAAGTTTATAATTTTATTGAATTATTTGTGAAGTAATTTCCCTAATTTTCAATTGACCCGTAACTCTCATTAATGAGTATTATCTGGAATTTTCTTCAATGACTTTCAAAAGTAAACTTACAAGAATTGCAAGAATGGCATTGACTTCAAGACTTAAGTTTTTATATGATCTTTGAACTTTAGTTTTGAATAAAAGAATCAGATTTAATGAAATAAATTCAGATTTTATTTTCTTCTATTAATTGAAAATGAATTTCATATAAAAAATGATAATTTAATTGAAATATTTGTCTCAAAGAAGTTATTAAAAGAATAAAAATGTTTTGTAAAACAAATAATAAATTAAAACAAAGTTTTTGTAATTAAAAAACAATTGAAAACAATATTTGAAAGTTTTATACAAATGTCAACAAAAAGTCATTATTTGTCGGAATAAGAACTGTATTCTATGATTTGCAAGTTATCCGGCAAATGGTTCTCCTCTTCGATGGCTTCTTCGATGAAACACTTTCTGATGATTAGCTTAAAACGTCTTAACTCAGCGATCTTTATGGCGGCCTTCAGGAGAGACCAACTGCAGTCACAATCAAATGGATTGACAACCAATCGCTTCAGACAAGGAATGTATGGAATGGCTGTAGATATGGGAGACTTGATCTTCACGTAATTCAGTTTAAGAGTCGTGAGCTCTGAGAACTCGATCAGAGCTAAGAGACAATTCTGGTAACAGACGGAACAGTCATCAATGGTTTTGTCCTTTTTCTTGCACTCACAGCAGAAGACAGGAGAGTCTAAGTAAAACTTATTGATGTCACCACTGATTGATAGCTTATGCAGGTATGGGAAGGCGCGGGCCATAGAGTGGACTTTCCTCGGAGTTAGGATTGCTTTTGTAAGAGAAAGTATGCGCAGGGATTCCGTGTGGTAAACACCCGGGAAGTCAATAAAATTGGGATTTGAAAACTGGACGTCCAATAGCTTAAGCTTTTTCAACTGGAAAACTGGTCTCATATCAGAACCCGTTATGAATTTGAAGCGAAACCATAAGAGGTCAGGCATTAGTCGGCAAATGGCAGCAAACAGTCCCAAAGAGTTGGCTCTGCGGTCGTGGTATGAGTCGTATATCACTTCTAATTGTGTCAAATAACTTCCGGTCCTCTTCACCAGTGCTTTGATGGAGTCAGGGTTGAAGTCAAAGTAGTTAATAAGCGATAGTTTGTACATATGAGGGCTGACCCATGAGAGGACTTCACCCATATTGTTCTTATACCCTTCAAGAGTTAGGTGACCCAACACTTTCATCTTCCTTAACATTGGCGTTAAGTTGATATCACGAGTCCCGACATTGAAGGACAGGTTTATAAGACTTTGGCTGAATATTTTTCCTACGGCCACCCATTCCTCCGGTGTTTCGATGCCATAAATTTGCTCCAAATGAAGACATTGAAGGTTACGGAACGATGTCTTTATTGAATTCATGAGTTCTACGTTTACAATACAATACGACAGACGAAGACATCTTAGATTTGGACAGTTGTGTCGACAGTAGTTCATCAGTTTCTCTTCGGCCAACAAATCGAAAGGCGATAAACTCTTTGTCAACATTTCCATAAAACGGTAATTATAGACACAATATTTGGATCTCTCTCTTATGATATCCGATTTCTTGAGCCGATCCTCAGCACAACCCTTGAAAATAAGAACATCTAGTGTCGGAACCAGTTTATGGACTAATTCTTGTATCTGAAAAAAAGACAATTAATTATAAATTAATTATTTATTAATGAATTTACAGTAAACGTGTCTTTCGATAGCTTTTCTAAATGCTCCTCTTCATTGTGATTCTCCTCATCTGAAGAGACTTCCATATTTGCTGCCACCTCTGCAATAATGAGACCATTATCGATATCTGAGACATTATTGTCTGCATTTCTTTGTGTTTCTTCATCTGAAGACTGAGTCATGTGTTCGTCATTTATGTCGTCCTTAATAGCATTGTCTTCATTCGGTTTAAGCCTTTTTGTCTGTTTGTTGGACTCCTCTGAAAGTCTTCTGCGACGGCTTTGAGTCTGAGGGGAAAGCGGATCAGTTACAAACAGAGTGTCCAAAAATGCTTGAAATTCGTGACTGATTTCCATTTTTAAAAATTAATGAAATTATTTGAAATAAAACTAAAATTAATGCATCGTTTGACTGCTTAAGCGTTTGGACATTAAATGAGAAATTAAATGAATTTTATTTCGATTTTTAAAACAAGTTTTCCCAGATTATGGCAAATGTTGTCATTGTTTTACCACTCACTTTGAATTTTATGGAAATTTTTTACAAGCTACAATATTTTTCAACTCATTTATCAGACTATTGCTGATTATTTTGAGTAATTTTCTTTAATAACTTTCAATAGTTGAGTCAAAATACAAGACTTTCCTAATCATTAAAAGTAGAAGTAAAGGACAACTAGAATATTCCAAAATGACCATGCTTATTTTGACTTATGTGTTATTTAAAAATATTAATTCGATTTAATCTACTTTTTGAAATGACCTTGCTTATGCCTAAAATCAGGAATTCCTCTTTGTTTTTGAATGTTAGAAAATTTAAATTAAATAATTGATTATCATATTTCCAATGGTTTTAAAAACAAGATCTTATTTTTGGATTAGCATACAAAACATAACAAAATGATGGGTCAATTTTCGTAGTAAATGATTATAAAAAGCATTTATAAAGAGCTGACACAAGAAAAACATTTATCAGATAATAAGTTGAGATAAAAAGTTTGCCACAAATGTACCCAAAGTTTGTCCCAAACTGTCCTCAATGTACCCAATATTTGATGTCTGCATATGTTAAGTAACTTAACATTAGATCATTTGATAAACATATAGCCATTGGGTATATCATCAATCTTGGAGGTGTGACACCTGTTTGGCAGAGCACCAAACGTTGATCACTATAAAAAGACTTTCCATGTTTCAAAGTTTTTAATTTGAAATTTTCATTTGGTGTGATCTTGTTCATCTCAGTTTTGTAGCAATGATTTCAATTCAAACAATTTTCGATTTGTTTTACTCAAATTTATTCTCATTTATACTATTTGTTGTGTTTTTGAGTTTATTTCAATTTTTATTAAAGTCTTATTTGGAGAGAAGTCGATTACCACCCGGTCCCACAGGACTGCCTTTTGTGGGATACCTGCCATTCCTGGGTAATGCCCCGCATAGAAAGATCGCCAAATTGGCAAAAAAATATGGAAATGTATTTACGTTAGTATTAAAACCATTTTAATTAAATTTTTGAGTGAAGTTATTATATTTGAAATTATTTCCAAATGTTGATAGATTACAACTTGGAGTCAAAAATGTTGTCTTTCTCAACGACTTTGAATCAGTGAAAGATGCCTTTTCTAAGGATGCGCTGTTAGGAAAACCTCACGACTCTTTGTTGGCAGCTTTAGACAAAACACAAAGTTGGTTAAATGACCATGTTTATTTAATAGAAAATTTCAATTTATTATATTCTAGGTTTTGTTGAGGACAGTGACCCCATATGGCGCGAACAGAGACGCTTCTCTATGCAAGTCATGAGAGACCTGGGCTTTGGAAAGGGAAGTATGGAGGACAGGATCACCGAAGAGATCGGTTACCTCATAGAACACATCAACAAAATAAGCGGACATTCGGTAAATGTTAGGGATGTGCTGATCCCCAGTATGTCCAACAATATGAGCCAATTAGTGTTTGGTCACCGATTTGAAACGGATGATCCCAAATGGGTTCTGTTCAACAAATTTTCAGAAGAAACGGGTTCTTTGTTTTCATCCCTATCTTTTCTATCGACGTGTCCACCTTGGTTAACAAAAATGGCTCTTAAAATCGGCACTCTTGGCAGAAAGGATGTGATCGATCAACAATTCAAAATATATGAGTAAGTTTCAGAGTAAAAGACCTTCAATTTTATTTGAAAGTTGAAAAATAAAATCTTGTTTACTCTCTTAAGCGATGAAATTTCAAATCATCAGAAAAATTTCAATGAAAATACTAAACGTGATTACGTGGACAACTACCTTGCTCAAATACAGAACGTAAAGAGCAAGGATTCCAACACAACATTCACAGGTAATACTGATATCAAAACTTAACACAAATACCAATTAATGCAATGTTTTTCTCATTTAATGACTTAATTATTGGTTTATTTCAGTGGAAAAACTGTTCTCAAATAGTGGAGCAATTATGGGCGCCGGCAGTGAAACTGTGAGGACAACCACTGAATGGTCTCTTCTATTGGCCGCTCATTACACTGAATGGCAAAAGAGAGTGCAAACAGAAATCGATGAAGTGGTCGGCAAAGACAGGTCCGTCACGTGGGCCGACAGACTAAGAATGCCGTTGACTCAGGCATTCATCTGTGAAGTACATCGCAGTAAAACAGCGGTTCCTATTAACCTCTATCGAAGGTAAATAAAATAGCACCATGCTTGAATTTATTTAAAATTATCTCGAAATTCATATATTCAGAGCTACAGAGGACACCAATATATTGAATCACTTTATACCGAAAGATACACTGGTTTTGGCTAATTTCTGGGCCGTTCATAACGACCCTAAGTTATGGAATAATCCATCACAATTTGACCCTAGTCGTTTCCTAACAGAAGATGGCAAAGATCTAAATAAAATAACGGAATATGTTATTCCTTTTTCATTTGGTATGTTATATTTTTAATTTTAATTATAAATCACCTAGATAATCTTAAATTTTAATATTGGAAATTAAAAATCAATATTTGAATGTTAATTCTAAACTTGATTTAATAGGCAAACGTTCCTGTATTGGGGAGACATTGGCTAAGGTTGAAGTGTTTCTGTATTTTGCATCACTTCTTCAGAAGTTCACAATAAGTCCAATCAATGGACAGAAGATATCATTTGAGGAAAAGTTTGGTCTTTCTCTTCAACCAAAACACAAGTCTTTACTTCAGTTCAGAAAAAGAGTTTAAAAATATTTATTTGAATTAATTTACAAAATATTATAAACTTATAAATCATTTGTAAAATAAAGTGATTATTGTTTTTATTAAACTAAAAGATAATTCTTATTTCGATAATCAATAGAATCAATCAGTTTGAACGCACAATAGTAATAACGGAGATGACCTTGTCTTGTCTTATTGAAAAAAAATCAAATTGTTTAGTTTATCAATTAATGTCTCAAGTCTTGAAGCTTTTCGAAAATCAATTTTTCATTGAAATCTAATCATCTTTTTTCAAACACAGAGTATCATTGGGTCTCCATTTTTGTCCTGAGATTACCTTGTATTTTATCATTGAACGTGTTAAACGTTAGTCAGATTACAGGTTATGCTTGATAAGTTATTTAATATTTAAGTTTGTCTATTAATTCTTAATAAATGGTTATGATTGGTCTATGGAATAGAAACATGGTTAAACTGAATATAACTATAAATAAATTGTTTATCAAAATTTTCAAAACTAAATAAATAAATAATCAGAGGAAATAAATGCTAGTAAATAGGATAAGAAGTATCCATGTTTGTCCTGAAAGCACTATCCTGAAAGCATTACCAAGTTTTTCTTATCAGTTCTAACTTGTCCTGAAAATTGATAAGAGAGCACAATATAGTCATACAAAATGTTTATAAAGGAATAAACCAATCATTTAATTATTGTTAATATCATTGGGATTCTCGTATAAATACTGTTAGCCTCCCATATAATAACTACAGTTTGAACAAACTAATCAAGAATATAATATTAGTAACTTTTTACTTTTGAAACAATGATTTCTATTCAAACAGTTTTTGAACTGATTTATGAGAATTTCTTCTCTTTTATACTATTTTTAGTGTTTTTGAGTTTATTTCAGTATTTATTAAACTCTTATTTGGAAAGAAGTCGATTACCTCCCGGTCCAACAGGACTACCATTTGTCGGATACTTACCACTCCTGGGTAATGCCCCGCATAGAAAGATCACCAAATTGGGAGAAAAATATGGAAATGTATTTACGTAAGTTTAAAATTAACCATGTTCATAAAATAATAAATGTTAATTCAAAAAGATTACAACTGGGAGTTAAGAATGTGGTGTTTCTCAATGACTTTGAATCAGTGAAGGACGCCTTTTCCAACGATGACTTTTTGGGTAAACCCCATACGCCTCAATTCAGTGTTTTGGGAAGACCTAAGAGTTTTGTTGATGATGTTGGCTCTGAATGGAGGGAACAGAGAAGGGTTTCCATACAAATCATGAGAGACCTGGGCTTTGGAAAGGGGAGTATGGAGGACAGGATTACTGAAGAGATCAATTACCTCACAGAACGCATTGACAAAACAGGAGAGAGAATAGAGATTCGCAAAATGCTGACCCCGAGTATGTCCAACAATATCAGTCATCTTGTGTTTGGTCATCGACTCGAAGCGGATGATCCGAAACGTATATTATTTGACAAAATAATAGACGACGCGTCGCCCCTCTTCTCCCCTACGGGTATGCTATGCACGTGGCCTAATTGGTTGGCGCAGACCATCTTTAGAATTGTCTCTTTGACTCAGAAGAAACATTTTGAACGTCATATACAAACTTTCCAGTGAGTCATATAAATATAGTCCATTTTATAAACTTTGATTCAATTTATATTCTGATAAATTATTTCAAGCGATGAGATCTCAAGCCATGAAAAGACTTTTGACGATAACACTAAACGCGATTTCATCGATGGATTTCTCGCTGAAATGAAAAAAGTGAAAAATGCCCATGATACTCCATTTACCCGTAAGTATTATCTTCATAAGTTATTTTAAATTTATTTTGAACTCACATTTAATTATTTTATTATTACTTTTTAGGGGCAAAACTACACTCAAATTGTTTGGCGTTCTTCGGAGCCGGCAGTGAAACCGTGCGAACGACCACTGAGTGGTTGATACTATCGGCCGCTCATTACTCTGAGTGGCAGAAGAGAGTGCAGAATGAAATCGATGAAGTGGTCGGCAAAGATAGGTCTGTCACTTATGCTGACCGAATAAGAATGCCATTGACTCAGGCATTCATTTGTGAAGTATTCCGTTGGAAACCAACCATACCTTTAAATCTATACCGAAGGTAAATGTCACTCATGTCACCATGGACAAATTATTTTATTGATTAATTTTTCAGTGCTGTAAAGGACACAAAGATTCTGAATCACTTTATTCCAAAAGACACTCCTGTTTTGGCGAATTTCTGGGCAGTTCATAACGACCCAAAAATATGGAAGAGCCCGGAATTGTTTGATCCAAATCGGTTTCTAACAGATGATGGCAAAACTTTAACCAACACAGAATTAATTATGCCATTTTCAATTGGTAAGAGATCTGATAAATAGTTTTATATTATATAATTTTTTAGGATATGCATGATCAATTTCATACTTTCAGATTTCAATATAAAAAAAGGAATATCAAAATTATGTTTTTATTTAACCTAGGCAAACGTATATGTGCTGGAGAGTCATTAGGCAGAACTGAAGTGTTCCTCTATTTTGCATCACTTCTTCAGAAATACACAATTAGTCCAATCAATGGACAAAAGATATCATTTGAAGAAAAGTTTGGTCTTTCTCTCCAACCAAAAGTCAACGAAACTTTATTATTCAAAAAACGAATTTAAACTTCAATCTTGTAAATATTAAAAATATTAAAATATCTGTGATTTAAATAAAAATTGATAAAATAAATAGAGAATTATTTCCAAGTAAACTGAACAATTTACTTTTCACTAATTTACTTTTCACTAATAAACAAAAAAACAAATTCAGTAATTACCTAACTGTTAAACAGACAGTAGTAAAGTTATACCTTTTCAAGGATAAATAGATTTTGTTCATTTACATTTTTACATAAGGACTTCATTTTTGTCCTGAGCGCACACATACTTGTCCTCTAAGTCCTCACATGTCCTAATGGCATAATAAGTGGGAAAAATATTCATTCATAGTGAAAGTCAAGGACTAATCATTAATATAATTGAAAGGCAGGCAATCACTATAAATACCGGTTCTCTCGAATAGAATCAAAACATTTGAACGCAAAACAAGAATATTGTTATTAAAGGAATCAATAAAAGAGTTTTTCAAAAGTGTTTTAATAATAAAATTATGTCTTCTTTTCAAACAATTTTTGATTTGATTTATGAAAATCTCTTCTCTTTTATACTATTTTTAGTGTTTTTGAGTTTATTTCAGTTTTTATTAAACTCTTATTTGGAGAGAAGTCGATTACCTCCGGGTCCAACAGGATTACCATTTTTCGGATACCTACCACTGCTGGGTAATGCCACACATAGAAAGATCGCCAAATTGGGTGAAAAATATGGGAATATTTTTACGTAAGTTTAAAATTAATCTTGTTAAATTAATTTTAACATAATTGACAAAAAATTAAAAAAGATTACAACTGGGAGTTAAGAATGTAGTGTTTCTCAATGATTATGAATCAGTGAAGGACGCCCTTTCCAACGATGACTTTTTAGGGAAACCACATACGGCTCAATTCAGTGTCCTTGGACAACCTAAAAGTAAAATTCTGGATAAACCTTGTTGAAAAATAATGTTTATGAACAATTTAAATGGTTTAGGCTTAGTTGATGACATTGGCTCTGAATGGAGAGAACAGAGAAGGGTTTGCATACAAATTTTGAGAGACCTGGGCTTTGGAAAGGGAAGTATGGAGGACAGGATCACTGAAGAGATCGGTTACCTCACAGAACGTATAGACAAAACAGGAGACAAAGTAGAGATTCGCAAATTACTGACCCCGAGTATGTCCAACAATATCAATCATCTTGTGTTTGGTAATCGACTGGAAACCGATGATCCGAAACGTATATTATTTGACAAAACTATTGACGACGCGTCGCCCCTCTTCTCCCCTACGGGTATGCTATGCACCTGGCCTAATTGGTTGGCGCAAACCATCTTTAGAATTGTCTCTTTGTCTCAGAAGGAACATTTTGAACGTCATATACAAACTTTCCAGTGAGTAAAAAGGTTTAACAGAACCTCATCTTGATTCATTTTCTGAATATTTCTTCAAGCGATGAGATTTCAAGGCATGAAAAGACTTTTGACGATAACATTAAACGCGATTTCATCGATGGATTTCTCGCTGAAATGAAAAAAGCGAAAAATAGCAAGGACACTCCTTTCACACGTAAGTATAATCTTAATAATTTAAGTTATGTTTAATTCTGACTCACATTTCATTTATTTATTAATACCTTTTAGGAGAAAAACTTCACTCAAATTGTTTGGCATTTTTCGGTGCCGGCAGTGAAACCGTGCGAACGACTTCTGAGTGGTGTCTGCTATCAGCCGCTCATTACTCTGAGTGGCAGAAGAGAGTGCAGAATGAAATCGATGAAGTGGTCGGTAAAGACAGATCAGTTACGTGGGCCGACAGACTCAGAATGCCTTTAACTCAGGCATTCATTTGCGAAGTATTCCGTTGGAAGCCAGCCCTACCTTTAAACCTATATCGAAGGTAATTCACATATGTCACCATGATCAAATTATTTTATTAATCAATTTTTCAGTGCTGTAAAGGACACACAGATTCTGAATCACTTTATTCCAAAAGACACTCCAATTTTGGCAAATTTCTGGGCAGTTCATAACGACCCAAAAGTATGGAAGAGCCCGGAATTGTTTGATCCAAATCGGTTTCTAACAGATGATGGCAAAACTTTAACCAACACTGAATTAATTATGCCATTTTCAATTGGTAAATTATTATTTTATATAATATATATTTTTCCTTATGTCCATCAAATAAATAATGCTAATTAATCTTTGTATATTCTAGGCAAACGTGCATGTGCAGGGGAAACATTAGCCAGAACAGAGGTTTTTCTTTATTTTGCTTCACTTCTTCAGAAATACACAATTAGTCCAATCAATGGACAGAAGATATCGTTTGAAGAAAAGTTTGGTCTTTCTCTCCAACCAAAAGTTAAGGCAACATTACTATTCAAAAAACGAATTTAATCTTGTAAATCTTAAAAATATTAAAATATCTGTGATTTAAATAAAAATTGATAAAATAAATTGAGAAATAATTTCTATTAAACTGAACAATCAACACTTATTGCAATTATTCTTTTAATATAAACTTCATTTAAGACTTAACTGTTAAACCATTCAAATGATTAATAAAGTTACTCCTTTTCAAGGATAAATCAATTAAGTTCATTTACTTATTTTTAATCTAAAGACTCCATTTTTGTCCTGAGTTTAATCAAGGTTATATTATTTGATGATTAGATAACAGGTTATTCTATTATCATTAGACACGATAACAGTTAATCAAAACTTTCTAATTCTCTATAAAATTGTTAAAAAATTCAAAATAATGTATAACTTTGAGATAATCTTTCAAACGGATTGAACAAGTATATTTTAACTAGATTATTTGAAAAGAATGCCCTTTTAAATTAACAAAATTACAATTATTCTTCATTAGAAAATATTAATTGAATGATGAAACTATCGGAATTTCCTCATTCTGATCAAATTTTCATCTTGCTTGTGTGTTAGCAATTAATTTTCTTGGGATTTAGCTCATTAATAATGAAATTACTTAAACAAGATGTTTTGAATTTTGAATAAGTTTATAATCAATATTATGATAAACTATAAAAATAATAAATAACAGGATAATGAGTCTCCATTTTTGTCCTGAGCGCACATATACTCGTCCTATCAGTCCTCAGTTGTCCTAAAGATAAGGGATAATAACACAGTCATAGAGAAAGTCAAGGACTTATCATTAAAGGAAAGGCAATCAGTGATTGACAATCACTATAAATACCGGTTCTCTCCAACAGAATCATAACATTTGAACACAAAATCAGAATTTCATTATTAAAGGAATCTTTCAAAGAGTTTCTTAAAAAGTATTTTAATAACAAAATAATGTTTTCAATTCAAACAATTTTTGATTTGATTTATGAAAATCTGTTTTCATTTACACTATTTGTTGTGTTTTTGAGTTTATTTCAGTTTTTATTAAAGTCTTATTTGGAAAGAAGTCGATTACCTCCCGGTCCTACGGGACTGCCTTTTGTGGGATACCTGCCATTCCTGGGTAATGCCCCGCATAGAAAGATCGCCAAATTGGGTGAAAAATATGGAAATGTCTTTACGTAAGTCTGAAATTAAATAGTCTTGCTAATTAATTTTAAACATGATTAAACTTAAATAGATTACAACTTGGAATCAAAAATGTTGTTTTTCTCAATGACTTTGAATCAATAAAAGAGGGCTTTTCTAAGGATGCGCTCTTAGGGAAACCCCATTCGCCTCAGTTTGGAATTGTGGCCAAAGTTAACAGTCAGTCCTATTATTGAATAAATGAATGGAAAGACTAATTAAATATTTTTAGGTTTTGCTGACGACGACGGCTCGGAATGGAAGGAACACAGAAGGCTTTCCATACAAATTATGCGAGACCTTGGCTTTGGAAAGGGAAGTATGGAGGACAGGATCATCGAAGAGATCAGTTATCTCTTTGAACGGATCGACAAATCGGGTGATTCAATAGACTTCCACAAAATGATTATCCCGAGTATGTCCAACAATATCAGTCACCTGGTGTTTGGCCACCGATTTGATGTGGATGACCCAAAACGAATAACAATGGACAAGTCATTAGAGAATTCTGAGGTATTTTCTTCACTCGGAAGGCTGGCCACTTGGCCGTCCTGGTTGGCTGTGCCGCTGTTTATAATTTTTGCAATGAGCAAGAAGAAACAATTTGATGATCATCTAAAACTCTTTGAGTGAGACATTGCATTTATTAATTATCAAAGATAATTTAACCATGATAATCCTGATTTAGTGATGAGATTTCTAACCACGAAAAAAGTTTCGACGATAATATTAAGCGGGATTACATCGATGGTTACCTTGCTGAATTTAAAAAGTCTAAGATTCCAATCAACAAATCATTTGAAAGTAAACGTCTTTTCAAAAACAATAGTTTGTCTGAAATCTAATTAAATTTAATTTCTATTTCAGTGGAAAGACTTAAATCCAATTGTTTGGCCTTTTTTGGAGCCGGCAGTGAAACCGTGCGAACGACCACTGATTGGTTGATATTATCGGCCTCTCATTACTCTGAATGGCAGAAGAGAGTGCAGAATGAAATCGATGAAGTGGTCGGCAAAGACAGATCCGTTACGTGGGCTGACAGACTAAGAATGCCATTGACTCAGGCATTCATTTGTGAAGTATTCCGTTGGAAACCAACCTTACCCATCAACACATACCGAAGGTAATCAATCTTTCATCATGATAAAATTAAATTTCTAATTAATATTAAATATCTTTTATTTAGAACTGTTGAGGACATACATATTTTGAATCACTTCATACCGAAAGATACTAATGTTTTGGCAAACTTCTGGGCGGCCCATCACGACCCCAAGATTTGGAATAACCCTGATATGTTCGATCCGAGTCGTTTTCTATCAGAAGATGGCAGAGAATTGATCAAGACTGAATTTATAATGCCATTTTCAATCGGTAAGAATTTGATTTTATTGAGTTTTCACCAATTTTTGGTCCAATGATAAGGTTTTAATTAAAGTTAATGTTTAATTTTATTCTAGGTAAACGTTCGTGCGCTGGAGAGACATTAGCCCGAACAGAAGTGTTCCTCTATTTTGCATCACTTCTTCAGAGATACACAATTAGACCAATAAATGGTCAGAAGATATCATTTGAAGAAAAGTTAGAGTTTTCTCTTCAGCCAAAAGTTAACCCTTTATTATCATTCAAAAGACGAATTTAAAAATTATCATGTTAATTTATTTAAATATCTGTGATTATAAAATTTCAACAAATAAATCTTTAATTTATATTTTGATTTCTAATTTTTCAAAACTAAATTATAACTTGTTAATTATTTGGAACACATATAATGACTGAGAATTAATGGGAATTTCTAATAAAAAATTAACAAATAGAATTTGCAAGATTAACCCCAATTTTAATTGAATTTGAATTCGATCAAATCAAAGTTATATAATTTATGGAATTTATATAAACTTTATTTATCGTAAAACAAATATTTATTCCAATTTTATGTTGCAATAAAGTCTTTTATTGGTCACAAAACTTGATAAGAGAGCAGAATTCGGTGGTCAAAAGTCAGTTGCTTATCAAAAGCAAATCCCCTTGGTGACAACCTGTCTTAATTCACCTTTAATCAAGATTGACCATTCACATTTGAGCGAATATGAGAATCTATAATTTCGATTCCACACGTTTTAAGATATGATATCCGATTATTAAACCAGATCTCAATTAATATAGAAAAATAAGTCAATCAAATCTGTCTTAAATTATCTCTGATAAATATAATTGAAGAAAACCATACAAAAGTGCGAACACCAATTAGATATTAAATCAAATCGGAACAGTTATTGCAGTCTATAACTAATTTGATCACAAATAACCACAAATTTTGTGAAAAATATCATTAATTTTAGAAAAATGTTTTCAATTCAAACAATTTTTGATTTGATTTATGAAAATCTGTTCTCATTTACACTATTTGTTGTGTTTTTGAGTTTATTTCAGTTTTTATTAAAGTCTTATTTGGAGAGATGTCGTTTGCCTTCCGGTCCCACAGGACTGCCTTTTGTGGGATACCTGCCATTTCTGGGTAATGTCCCCCATAGAAAGATCGCCAAATTAGGTGAAAAATATGGAAATGTCTTTACGTAAGTCTGGAATTAATTTAAAACTTAAATAAATAATTGATTTTTATATAAATAAAGAGTTTACCACTAATTTGATGTTTTAATTGAACTAGGTTACAACTAGGTGTCAATAATGTTGTGTTTCTCAATGACTATGAGTCTGCAAAAGACGCCTACTCTAAAGATGCCTTATTAGGGAAGCCCCATGAGGCTCAGTTGAGTGTTCTTGGTAGAAACAAAAGTATGAGATAGTTTCTACTTTCTATAAAATTTGTAAGTTTAAGGTTATTTAAATTTGAAGGTTTCGTTGATGACAACGACCCGGTATGGAGAGAGCAGAGACGCCTTTCCATGCAAATTATGAAAGACCTGGGATATGGAAAGGGAAGTATGGAAGACAAGGTTATTGAAGAGATCTGTTACCTGATTCAACGAATAGACAAAACAGGCGAAGAGTCTGTGAATATTCGGGATGTATTGACTCCAAGTATGTCAAATAATATCAGTCAATTGGTATTTGGCCATCGACTCGAAATAGATGATCCGAAACGAATCTTATTGGACAAAGTTATCGATGATATTTCAGACATATTCTCCATTACTGGTATGTTTGCCACTTATCCCAGATGGTTGAGTGATTTCATTTACCGCATCCAATTAATAACGAAAAGCAAGATTTTTGGGACACATTTTGAAATTTTTGAGTAATAGATTTTATTGAAATTATCTTGATAAATTAATTTAATTCTATTGATTGAATTATAAGCAAGGAGATTTCAAATCACCAAAAAAGTTTTGATCACAATATTAAAAGCGATTATATCGACGGATATCTCGCTGAAATGGAAACTAAAAAGGACAAAGACTCGTCTTTTACGAGTTAGTATATCATTATCAAGATATTTGTCATTACTTTACTAATCAATCGTTTTCAGTGGAAAAACTTCACTCAAATTGTTTGGCCTTTTTTGCCGCCGGCAGTGATACTGTCAGGAATACAACTGAATGGTGTCTCTTATCGGCCGCCTATTACTCCGATTGGCAGAAGAGAATACAGACAGAGATCGATGAAGTGGTCGGCAAAGACAGGTCTGTCACGTGGGCCGACAGACTCAGAATGCCATTGACTCAGGCATTCATTAGCGAAATATTCCGGTGGAAAACAGCCGTTCCTATTAATCTCTTCCGAAGGTGAAATTTGACCTTGTTCAATAATAATTACATTTTTCTTACACAAAAATAATATTTTTATTAATTCTAAAACTTGATATATTTCAGAGCCGTAGAGGACACACATATTTTGAACCACTTTATACCCAAAGACACTCTGATTTTGGGCAACTTTTGGGCTGTTCATTACGACACAAAAATTTGGAATAATCCGGAACAGTTTGATCCAAAACGTTTCCTGACAGACGATGAGAAGAAAGTGATCAACACTGAATTAATTATGCCATTTTCAATTGGTTATTTTCAAATAATGCTTTGATTTTAACCTATTAATTTAAACATGGTTATTTATTCGAATGTTAGGTAAACGTGCCTGTGCTGGTGAGACACTGGGAAGGATGGAAGCGTTCCTATATTTTGCGTCACTTCTTCAGAATTACACAATTAGTCCAATCAATGGACAGAAGATATCATTCGAAGAAAAGTTTGGTCTTATGCTTCAACCAAAAGTCAGAGCAAACTTATTATTCAAAAAACGCATTTAAACTTGATTGATGAAACTTTTTATGAATTATATTTGATTTGTTATTAATTGTATTTGTGGTCAAATTAGAGAAATAAAACGTTTGATAACTTTTAAATAATCATTTTATTGGTTTAAAATCTTTTTCATTATTGAATGATCTGGTAAAATGACTGATTGATTGACTCTGGAGTAATATCTCATTTAATTACCCTGGCTATACATTCATGTGATTGACAAACATTAGACAAACAAACAGAAGTATTCCTTTACTTTGCATCACTTCTTCAGAAATACACAATTAGTCCAACCAATGGCCAGAAGATATCATTTGAAGAAATCTTAGAGTTTTCCCTTCAATCAAAAGTTAACTCTTTATTATAATTCAAAAAACGAATTTAAAAATTATCATGTTAATCTAATTTACTTAAATATCTATGATAATAAAGTTTGAACAAATAAATCTCAATTTTTCAACTAAATTATAACTTGTTAATTATTTGGAATTGCTAAACATATGAAGGGAGACTAAATGAGAATGTTTAATAGAAAATTAATAAATAGAATTTGCAAGATGACCCGCAATTATATTTGAGTTCAAATTTTATCAAATCAAAGTTATATAACTAATAGATTTGTTTTGTTTGTTTTGAAACAAATATTTATACCAATTATTTCGCAAGTCTTTGTTGGTCACAAACAGCACTAGGCTCTATAAAATGAGATCTCTGATTCGCTCTAGGATAAGTGGTAGTGTCACGTTGTATACCACTGA
>JAQIXD010000639.1:0-22976 GCA_034699985.1 Minunthozetes semirufus | reverse complement strand
CTAGAATTTGATGGCAAAATTTTCCGAAAAGTCCATACCTTATCCCCCCCTAGAGTCACGGACCTTGGCGATCCCTGCTCAATAGTAATCTGTATTTATTTAATTCAAAACCTTCAATGATATCAATGATATAATGGTTAGAGACAACACTTTCTTCAAATTTCTTCCCGAAAAACTCGTCTAAAATCATAGAAACAAACGATAAATTTTGTGCAACATTTACATATTGTATTACATATTCTACAAATTCTGTATATAATTCTGAAATAATTGTAAAATAATGAAAAACATAATAAAATGTAAATTATAAATCTTTTTTATCATAACTAGAAGTGTTTTTGTCCATTTTTATCTATACATTTATACATCTTTCCTTTTCCTTCTTTTACTTTGAAACATTTGAAAATCAACAAAATTTTACTGAACTTTTTACTTCCGGTTTTTCAGATTCATTTTCGCGAAAATTTACCAAGGTGTCACAATATTCTATCAGCTAGAATCTAGCTTTAGTTATAAAAATATGAGATTATTTTACTTTTAAATTAATGTTATTTATTTCTTCTTCAATTATATTGAAATTATTGTAAAATATAATATAATATAAAATTTTGTTTTAAAATAATATTAAAATAATATTTGTTTAGGACTTTTGTGAGCAGACATTCAACTCATCAAATAATCCTTTACTATAAGAGTGGTTTTTATTATAAATAGGAATCACTTCCTCTATTTGATGCCATGAATAAAACATATCATATGATATAATAAATTTTTGTGAGACGGGAGTGAAAATCGAGATATTTTGATGGAAAGGAGATTAACATAGGATTACATACTTTATTAATGATATAAGTATTTGTCGAAGAAATTCATTGAAACAATTTATTCCGTAATCGCATTCAAAATAACTCATTAAAGAAGACAATCCAAGGTTTCATCAAATTATGTTTTTATTTGACTTTTAAAGAATGAAGAGATTCCTTGAATGATCAACTTATCTGATGGTCAAAGGGGGAGGACATCAACACTCAATGAAAAACTATATATGGAAATGATTTATGCATAAAATAGTCTGCATTTGCATTCATTTATCTATAAGAGAGTGAGTTTTTCAAAACCTCTAAATCAATGAAAACAAATCTCAATCGTCTGTTGATTGATCAGTTTGACGACAATTTTCATATCAGTTAACTATTAAAATTACTTTATAGTCTACAACTTGTAGACTACAAGTGCTATCTATACCACTGTTTCAATTTATTTATCATAAAATTGTTAAAACAGAACAAATTGTTCAAAAAAATCATTTTTTAGTCGATTCAACAAAATTCAAAATATTTAAAAATCTGTTTAATATATTCTTTATTTTGTTTTTCTCCAAAACCTGTTTATATTAGAGGCATCTTCACTAAATAGCTATCAAATACCAGCAGTTTGACTAGATCAATATCACTCCTTATTTTCTCATTTATTAGATGAATTATCCATGACAATTTTATCTTATTAATTTACCAATTTTCTCCTTATACTTTATTTATTTTGTATTGCCTAGACTGGAAATTACTCGAGTTTTAGGCATATTTTGAGTCAATTAGTTTAAAGAAAAATACTCGAAATTTTCACCGAATATTATTATTATTATTATACTTACCATTATCCCCCTGGTAAATGCATTCTAGAAAATCATACCATTGAAAGGTACGGCTGTTCCATGACCATTTCCAATAAAATGGCAAATATATCGCTGCTATCGCTTCAGTTATTCGAGGTTGATTTAGTACACTCTCTCGTAGAAATTGTATGTGGGAGAGAGCGCATTGAGTAGACCAACACTGCATTGAATTCTACTCTAATTCAAAGCGTAAAGCAGTGCAAGTGTTTGAGACTTTGTGTTTCATTCAATCTTTTTGCGTAAAAAACGAATTAAAAATTAAAATAACTACACCGATAGCAGGATAATTTTTCTCAGACCCGAGAAAATGATCACGTTTCATCAATATCTTTCCAACGATATGAGTCTCTTAAATTGATTTTCCAATGGGAGCATAGTTAGTTGTTAACTTTTTTTGAAAAAGTTTCATATTTTTAGTTCATTTTATTGAAAGAATAAAATAATTATTAAAAATTAATAAATTATTTAAAATAAAAGTGATTTTAGTCAGAATTTAGTCCATGATTTCATTCTTCTTGATTTTATCCCTTATTCTGGTTTCGGAAATCTTATGGAAAACCTTATGATATCTTTTATAATCGACAGAAAATATATCTTCTTTCCACACGAGAGCAAGCATTTCCTTTTGTGAATCTTCATTTTGATCTTCACTTTCACCCTTAAATGCTTTTAGACTGGCCTTACTTCATCCGACCGGTATTGCCGGGACTAACCTAACCTAACCCAACTAACTATCCATTCTATCCCAAAATGAACTCCCTTTCCGGGCCTAATAATAAAGCTTATTCTTACCCATATTGACTATAGATTATTCCAGTGATATCGAAGGTCTCCGGCCTCAGGGGGGTGATTTTTCCGAGTCGAGTTCAGGGGGATTAGGGGGGTGATAAAATTAAAAATTAATTTGGCCTTAATAGTATTTAAATTTGGCTAAATAGCATCTAATTAAGTTTAAATTAGTTAATTTACATTTAATTTAGTTTCAATCATATTTAAACACGATTTTTAGTCATTTTTTGGGTAAAATGGGGGTAAAATGGGAGTAAAAGTCAGAAAAAATGAGGGGAAAACAGGTCATACCCAGTTTTTAACCAAATTTAAGCTATTTTAGGAATAATATTAACCAATTTCTAACAAAACTAGCAAAAATTTTGGAAATTTTCGAAAAAAAAATTTCTCAAAATTTTGGCTCAATCTCAGGGGGTGTGAATTTTCCATGTCCCCCCTTCGACATCACTGGATTATTCCCTAAAAGTGACATGAAAATCCCCTTATAGAAAAAAAAGTTACTGGATAATTTTAAATTTCTGTCCAAACCTAACCCTTTTAAGCCTAACTAAACTTCAATTCCATAATGAATAAGAAAGCTCATGCTATTTCATATGGGAGTATATTATTGCCATCAAATATGATTACCAGGAAATAGCGGACAGGTATACAACTGTAGTCGCGCCTCTCATATACACGTATTGCCCTCTTCTCAACTGATTGTACCCAAAGTTTAGGAAAAAAATTATTATTTAATAAAAATATTTATTTGTTTTAATAATAAACTGTTTTTTGTCATAACTTTTGATAAAACTTATAAAGAATTCAAAGATCTTTCGATTATATGTTTTCCCCATTTTTCATATGAGTGTCCGCCCGGAAGAAACTCTTCGCTCAGTTCTCTATAAGTAATGGCAACTCTTCTCCCATTAATATCTTTGCTGTCAATCGAGTGCTGGTATTTGAAGCGCGACTCAGAAGATAATATCACAACAGATCTTTGCGGCAAAACTATCCGAATTCGAGGTTCGGCTCTGCCTTCAAGTAATGGTTGTTGTTGTTGTTGTAGTGGCGGTAAAAATAGATTTAGAACTGTTGACGACAAGAGGTTAACGGTTACGAGTCTTTGACCCCAAACCCAAAAGTCATCGAAATGTGCGTCAATTGAAGAGCCTCTCAATGAGTTGTAATCCAAATGACAAACTTCTACAGCAATGAAATCATTGAGCAGACCATCTGAATGACTATCACTTTGATCGGTTCCTTGTCTTAAATGTTGTTTAATGTCTTTCAATAGCTGTACATCGAAATCAGGTAAACCATAAAACTCATTGAAATTGAGTTTTTGTTTCTTGAAATTGACTTTTGGTCCGAAGTCTTGCTTTTGACGACCGGATTGAGAGTCAATCCATTGAATTGAATCTATTTTAGTGATTAAATCCAGTTCTTGATTGACGTCAATCACATCGAGCTTAATGACTATACCGTCGATACAGAAATAATCTTCAAACTCAACCATTGGTTCACATTTTGTGTGATTCTTATGATCTCTAAATTGTTTGACAAATGCTTTGTGTCCACAATCAGAGCAAAAGTAGTAATCAATATATTTTTCATCACTTTTTTGTTTAATAACTTTATTTGGTTGACATAACAGACAGGATCTGATTCCAGAACAGACACAACTCTTATTATTATTATTATTACTCATATTTAGATATTTAGATGTTTTATGGCATAGAGTCCATTAAATGACTAATGTGTTGTTCAAATGCGGATCAAATTTGTGATGTCCTCTGAATCGCTTCTTTGATGTGTTTCTCTTCAAAGTCTTGGCTTTTGATGAATTCAATGAAATGAGTGATAAATTTAATCAGTGTTTGAGTTAATAACACATAATGTGTGCCAAACACTCGTCATTTGCGTACGTTATTTGTGAATAAATTTTCAAATATAAACAAACCATAGATTTCTGATTATAAGACACTATAAGAGACTATTTGAGGAAATAAGTGATTATTTTCTATAATTTTAGTGTTTATTAGAATTTTGTGATAACTTGTGATAAGAGTTGCTTTGAATCTCTTTGAAAGTGGACAACATTTTAAGACAATGAGTTGTTTAAAAGCACAAATCGGACCATCGATTCTGAACGCAGATCTCTCTTCTTTGGCTGAAGAATCGAAACGCCTCATGAGTTTAGGGGCAGATTATTTGCATTTAGACGTAATGGACGGCCATTTTGTGCCTAATCTTACTTTCGGACATCCAGTGGTGGCCTGTTTGAGAAGAGCGGTTCCTGCGGCCGACTTTGATATGCATATGATGGTGAGTGAGCCCAGAAGATGGATCCAACCCATGTCTGAGGCGATTGCGGGACCGAATCGCAAAAATCAGTACACATTCCATTTGGAAGCTCTTAATACCAATGAGGAGATCAAGGACTGCATAAGACACGTACGGGAGTCCGATATGAGAGTAGGACTGGCCATCAAACCCAATACTCCCGTTGAGACTGTTTTGCCGTTTGTCGAAGACGTCGATTGTGTTCTCATAATGACTGTCGAACCCGGTTTTGGTATTAATTCTTTATTAGTGGTAACCATTGATACCATTTTATGTCTGATTGTCTATTAGGCGGACAACAGTTTATGCCCGAAATGATGGCAAAAGTTCAGACATTACGCCAAAGATTTAGTCGTCTCGACATAGAAGTGGACGGAGGGGTTGGACTCAATACAATTAAGGACTGCGCGGATGCCGGAGCCAATTGGATTGTCTCTGGAACTGCTATTATCAGATCAGAAGAACCGCGTTCTGTAATGAACAAAATGAGGGATAGTGTGGAAGACGCTATTCTGAGGTCACACTTAGAGCGCTGACTCTAAATGATTCTACTAATGGACGTAACTCTTCCTATTAATTTAGTTTTATAATTAAGACCTCTATGTCTGATAAGTAGTGACTACTGTATTGTCTTCAGTTGTCTTCAATTTTTATTTTTTTAAATCCAAAAACAAGTGTTAATAAAGTCGTCAGAAATTACTAATTATTTAAACTTATTTACAGTTAATTGACTTTAAATGGACTTCAAGTCCAGTATTTGATCATTATTTTGACATTAAGTTTGTATTGAGTATTGAATTAACAATTGTTTTGAGAAAAACTGAAAAACAGATCAAGAATATCAAGAACTGTGTCTATGCGTTGGCGCACATCAGCTGTCATTTGACTACTAATGCATTGTTGTCTCGATTGGCCCTCAGAGGGATGGCTCACAATTTTATACATTTATTTTTAACTCAATATCCCTTTGATTTAAAAATTATAAATTAAAAACTAATCACTAAATCAGTATTTTTGCGCCAAATGTTTAGCTAAAATATAAAAATTTAAAAATTACAACAATTAATGACATAATAAAGGGTAAGATATAGATAGGAGGATAGGGTTAAATTTTTAGTGGCGTCCAACCTGTAAATCAGTATTACGTAGTTTGTGACTAAAGCCCAGACTGTTGAGTGCGTTCATAGAGTGATAGACTCTCTGATAGTCTCTGTATTTTGAATGGATTTCTATGTGTTTTCAGTGTTTTGTGTATTTCTATGAAATATTGTGTCATTTGTGTCGACTCTATTGACGCCATTTTGCTGCGAAGACAAACACTTCGGAATCGTTTTAATTTAGTTTATTTGTTATCAAAATTATTTTCAATCAATTTGTCTGAACAGCCATTTATTAGACACTGATTTCTGAGTAAATTAATTAAAATTAATTTGATTTTTGTTGAATTGAGGCCCAAATACTGTTAACACAAATACAACTGTTTTGTTGATGTTTTGCTGATATTTGAGTCAAACAAATAGTTACCTCCGATTGACTCAATTGTTTGTCTGCCATCAAATTTCTGACCAATTGTTTCGATGGCCTCCAGTAGTGTGTCGTCGAGAAGTGAGTTCATCGTCGGCGCTAAATATCGTTTGGTCAGAAAGATAGGCTCCGGAAGCTTTGGTGACATTTATCTCGGTATTGACCCTTATTTCCATTTTTATTCATTTATGTTGTTTTCTATTCATTTATATCCACTTACTGTCCATTTATTGACCATTTATTGCTCTCTTAACTCAAAGAGTTGTTTGATATTTAGTTTAATCTCTTAATGTCTTCGCTCAGGTATTAACATAACAAATGGCGAAGAGGTTGGCGTCAAATTGGAGTCGACTAAAGCACGACATCCACAGCTCTTATATGAGTCGAAACTGTATAAGTTATTGCAGGGCGGAGTCGGTATTCCTCATATCAGATGGTGAGTCACACAGTGACCAAAGCAATCACAAGACAACTGATTGATGACTGTTTTCACTCTATGTTTAGGTACGGACAGGAAAGGGATTACAACGTTCTGGTGATGGATCTGTTGGGTCCCAGTCTTGAAGATCTGTTCAACTTTTGTTCGCGTCGTTTCACAATGAAGACTGTCCTCATGTTAGCGGATCAGATGATCGGCCGGATTGAGTTCGTCCACAACAAGAACTTCATTCATCGGGACATAAAACCGGATAACTTTCTTATGGGAATCGGAAGGCATTGCAATAAACTGTTTCTCATAGACTTTGGTCTCGCGAAGAAATATAGGGATAACAGAACTCGACAGCACATCCCCTACAGAGAGGACAAGAACCTGACAGGAACTGCGCGCTACGCCTCCATTAATGCACATTTGGGTATAGTTTACACTTTTCGTCTCTTTTGATGTCATTTTGATCGTTATCTTCCAATCTATTGTAATATAGGTATCGAACAGTCGCGTCGGGACGACATGGAGTCATTGGGCTATGTTTTGATGTACTTCAATAGGGGGTCCCTTCCCTGGCAGGGCCTGAAAGCGGCCACAAAGAAACAAAAGTATGAGAAGATATCAGAGAAAAAGATGTCGACTCCAATAGAAGTGTTATGTAAGGGATATCCGGCAGAGTTTTCTATGTATTTAAACTACTGTCGGGGCCTGCGGTTCGAGGAGGCGCCCGATTATATGTATTTAAGACAATTATTTCGGATTCTGTTCCGCACTCTTAACCATCAGTACGATTACATCTTCGACTGGACAATGTTGAAGCAGAAGGCGGCCCAACAGTCGGCCGCTCAATCGGGTGGCTCCTCCCAGAACGTAACGGCAACCGGAGCTACCGGTGCTCGTTAGGGGTAATTCAATAGAGGGGTAAATACTTATCGAATCGAATAGAACTGAATATTCACTAAAATGAATGCTGTCTTCACTACTCCTGTATTACATTATAATTACAATTATTATTAATAACTCTTATTATATATTAATTGGTGTTTCAGATGTGTTTCAAATAACTCTCAACTCATCTATTGTTCAAAGAGTTGACTGTTTTTTCTTTTTAAAACACATTTAACTGAATTGAATGCTAAGAAAGACATTATTTGAATCATAAGTCCAATCAAATAATGACTTCCAATATATAAAACATTAATAACTTTCTGTTCAATAGTTGTTTCAATTGATATATAAATTACAAATTACTCTCTTCTTATAATTACTATAATTATTATTAATCTAATTATTATTATATTATAATTCCATTTAATTTTGATTTCGTATCAATTAATTGGTTTCGCATTTAATTGATATTATTTTTTAAATGTAATTATTTTGAATGTAATCGCAATACAAATACAAATACATTGAAAGCCATTAAAATAACTAATTATTAAACTATTAGTACTCAAAGTCTATTAATTTGTGGTTCAGGTAATCACCAAACGCTACAATTATTGGATCTAATCTTTAAATAATAGAATTTATGGTCAGCTCGAGTGGGGTAGCCATAGGTGACAGGTTTGACAGTCTGTGTGAAGCAGTAATTAATCGATTGACTGATTGATTGGTGAAAAAATAATTATTTTATTGACATTAAAATCAATGAAAATATTGAATGAGTTATAAAATAACAGATTTATATAAATATATAAATGTTTTTAATATATATAATATGTGAGCAAAAATTATTCAATGTTTCGAACGAACCAAATGTTTAACAGTTTTCACATCAAATATAAGTATTTAATATAAATATCTATAAATTAATCTCTATTTTGGGACGAAAGCCAATCTCTTACCAACTCTTAGGGACTCATCACTCAAAAAGGCACTAAATATCAATAATATTATGTATAACATGTATAACAGCGAGTAATTTGTCATTAATAGGCATTAATTGGTTTAGACTTTAATGGAATCAATAAAAATCGTTTTTCCTTGAATTGGGAGTATTGGACAGCAATTGGTTTTCCAATGAATTTCGAGATCGCGAACGATTGATGGCCTGTCGTCGCTCTGTATGAATAAATTGTTAGTAGGAATGGCACTACTGTTATGGCATACCGTTTGGATTAATAGCTCGCTGTTGTCTCTTGCGTTTAGGCTGTGGAAAGGCAGAGCCCGTTTGTAGAGCTTCGAGGAGGCTGTCCATAACGCCCTCCTGTTCTTTGGCGATATCAAGATTAACACATTTTGATTTGCGCTCCAGTTTTTCCTTCTCTGCCTTCTCTTTGGCCTTTAGAGCCCGCCTTAACTTCTCTTCCGTTTCCCTCTTTTTGATGTTTTCATTCTTTGCTTCTATGAACTGATCCTTAAAAGACTTGATGTCATTGAAGAACTCATCCATTGTGTACTTCTTTGGATCGAATGCGTAATATCTGGCGATTTCCTGATAAAGTCTCTCCATTTTAGCGAACATTTGCTCTAAGAGTTGGAATCTGTCTTTTGCCTCAACGAGAAATGTGGCCATAATTTGCCCGAATTTGTCTTCGCTATTGATTGACTTAAAGTTCTTCAAATCTAACTCTAAATCTTTGATACTTTTTCGCATTGAGTTTAGATTTTTTTGTGTTTGTTCGGGAGATACTGAATAGGGAGAGACACAAGAGAGGGACAGAGAGACCAAATGTTTAATAAATGGTTATCACTAATCATTTATGGCTCACCTCTTGAAGCTTTGTCGACGTGAATAATCTCTTCCCAGAAGTTTAGACAATTTGGATGTTTTTGTTCAACAATTTGGGCCAAAAAATGCAAAAAAGTGGTCTTATTGTCGGCAGCTTTCGTTGAACTGAGTTTTGGCAAAAAACTTATCTCAAATCCAATAGCCTGTGCGTTACGGGAGCCGGCGTTCATGTAATTTCCAATTGCAAGAACCAGTTTGACTATCATCGCAAACTTAGATGACTTGCGGAGCTCTTCGCAGGCAATTGTGGCGTTCACTACATCTGGTTTTATGTCTTGAACCGACTCTTGAAACTTCATTTTAAATGATATGGCGTTCAGTCGTTTGACTAAACCTTTGATTGAACTCAACTTTAAGACAAATATAAGATAAAAAACAATTATTTATTTGAGTCAAAAGATGGCGAACAAGGAGTGACTTACAGTTAGTGCAAACTTTTCTGCTTCGTGTAAACCATCGATTTGATTCCGTGACTCTTCCAGTCTTAACAGTTGGTCATCGGGCGGCAAATATCGTAGGATTTGCTGTAGAATTGTTTCACTCAAATGTTCTTCATTTATAGATATTATATGGTTTTTGAGTTCTTCGGCCGACATATTGACTGATCTCAAGAGAATCACTTTAAGAGAAAAATATATTTAATATTATTATTATTATTATTATATGGAATACGAACTGAGATTTTGTGCCGCTTTTGGATCCAAGACTTTAAGTTCTTTAGTCTTTTTAAAAGTAGTTATCCTTTCACTGGTGTTTGAGACCTCTTTTTGAATTCTTGCCTTAGGATCAGATGAGAAGTACTGCGACAACGAATCAAACACATCTTCGCCAACAATTTGGTCATCACTCTTGACTTCGATCCAAATGGAGTCCTCACAGATTTTAGTTGGAGTCAACTGTTAGACACAAATAAACATAAGTTTGTATTGATTTCTAGGAATCAGTTAATTATGTAAACCTTTTTCCAATTGGGTTTCTTTAGCGGTGTTTTTGGCTCATATTTCTTACGGGAAATATCGTACGGGAATTCCGGTTGATTCGGTTGAAACCCAAACGAAGGTAAACCTGGTGGAGGAGGAGGACCACCCATTCCAGGAGGAGGCGGCGGCGGCGGAGGACCCCCGCCAGGCATAGGTGGTGGAGGCGGAGGTGGTGGTGGACCACCACCTGGCAGAGGTGGAGGCGGAGGAATGGAGCCACCAATCATTCCGGGCAAAGGAGGCGGAGGTGGGATATTAGAGGTATTGGGTAAGGGCGGAGGCGGTGGTATACCCTGAGAGGGGTTTAGAGTGATTTTGGCCTTTGAATTGCTATTTCCGTTGCTTTCCATCTGTTGTAGTCGTGTCTGCAACTGTTGTAGTTTGGCCTCCGCTTCCTCTTTGGCAGTCAAGGCTTCCTCCAGTTTTTTGTTGAGTTCTGTACTCATCTTTTGGTCCTCTTCTTTGGATCGCTCGACGATGTGGTCGATAACGAAATCGACTTCTATTTTGAAACGCTTTGTATGCCTGAAGTCAGGGTCGACGCCATTCCGATGCAAAACAATTTGCGAAACACATTCTTCAATGAGTCGATAATAAGCAGGTCTTCCCAAACATAACATATAAAACAAATGATTGAAAAATAATTATCTTTTGATTTATAAGACATACCGCGAGTAGACATCATCTCTGATGAGGAGTAAGTGTTGGAAAATTGAAAGCAAATGGTTCTCTGCGGGAGAGTTGCGAATACTGTTTCGGATAAGATTAGAGCACTCGTCGATGTCGTCCAATTCGAACCGAATATTGTCGTATCTTTGGGTCAGTTCTTCGTAGTCTTCTTCCTTTGCATTATTGAAGACATTAATCATATCAAGCAATTTGTCGTTCGGGCTCTTAGTCTGAGTGGTTTTGATATTCATTTCTTCTGAATCGTTATTTTGCTGAAGAAGAGGCAGAAGAGATTCGTCCCAAATATCGTAAAAACCGGTTCTGAAGAATTCATTGCGTAAATGGAGTCTGAAGTCGAGGTCTTCATTGTTAGTGATGAGAGCATTGATGAGTTGCATGAGTGCCAACCGAAGGCTCACATTAGACGAGTCTTGCATTCCTTCAATGATTGGCGCGAATCTGTTTTCTTTGGCATTTAGTTCGGCGCAAACGGTAATCGCTTCGAGGACTTTGTCGTGACCGTTGATCCCGTCTTTGTTGACCAAACAGACGGCGGCCAACAGTTCTGCGACTTCGCTCATCAGTGTTTGAAGTGATGGGTCGAGAGAACGGGCCAGTATTGTGAGCGCTTCCTTGTGCTCAAACACTTGATTGAAACCCGCCTTTAAATTAGAGACAAATATCATATAATCATATAATTAGATAACTTATAGTTATATCACAAATATATATAACTATTTTTACCGTATTATTCATCAACGCTTTGAGGCATTTGATGCACTCGTGCTGTACTTTAATGGTCTGTCGGATGTATGACTGACTTGTCTGCGACTGATAGCAGTTATTCAAAATCGATAGAACACAAGTCAGGCCCTGGTTTTGACCGAACTGTTTGACCCACGAAACCGGTTTATTCGTCAGTTCTATTCGAAGTGATTCTATGGTTCGGTAAAGTTTGTCGCTATTGATGTCAGAACTGTTTTCCTCAAAGAACTTGACGTAATCGGTGGGAGTGACAAATCGGGACCGATTGGAGGCAAACTTTTGTTTGTAGTGTTGGGCTAACATTGTCTTCTTGGCCTCCATTCGAGTCTGTCGTAAAGGATTCTTCTTCTCTTCGCTCAGATTCATGTCGTCCTTAAAGATATTAAAACAAAATATATGTCATTTAAAGATAATCTTAGCTTAAAGTGTGGTATACTTACGAGCATTGACTCGAATTGAGTGTTGATATCATCGTCAGTCAATTGATCCAAATTAGGTAAAGACAACTGCCTTTCATCAGTTGTCAAACAGTGCGGATCATATGAATTGGACAACTCTTCACTAATAGGTCTGTTTGGATGCATATCTTGCCTCTGATTTGGCATCAAATGAGACGAATGAGTGGTCATCCCATAGTTGTTCTGATCTGAAGTGTAATTGTTTTGATTATTGTTTGCATTTTTGTGCTTTGATTTTGAACTGAAAACTGTTCCAACACTTCCTGTCAATACATCCTATTGTGTGATAAATACAACAAATTAGTTCTAAATCTAAAATCAAATTAAAGACAATAAATGGATGAAAATACTCACGAATTTGTTTTTCTTATTTTTCTTATCTTTATTTTTTTCAGACATTATTTGACATTTAATTTGAGTTCACATCAAAAAAAACTGATATTTAATTAATTGATATAAAAATCATTCATTAAAATTGAATCAATAAAACTGTAAATTTAACAAATTTCTTTCAAAAAGTCAATTAATTAATTAAATTAATAGAAATTAATTGAAATAAATTAAAAATTATATAAAATTAAGTGATTTTTAACTGAATTACAAACTGTAAGTCATATTATTGTCAGTCCTATTGACATCCTTTTGAACGATTCACAAAACACGTCAAATATTTTATCTGATTTCCAGTGAATGACAGAGAGATTAAGTACTCATTGATTATGTAATCGAGTGTTACGTTATATTTGAATGAATAGTATGTCTGTCACTAATAAACAGTGGTTTTTGTTTTGATGTGTTTCTTCTCATTTGACTCTCATTTTAATCAATTAATTCGATTAAAAATTGTTTTCCTCTAATATTACAAGTGATGGCAGGATCTGCTTTACGGCGATTAATGGCCGAATACAAACAGTTAACTCTCAATCCTCCAGAAGGTATTATCGCGGGACCGATCGATGAGGAAAACTTCTTCGAGTGGGAGGCGCTTATCACAGGACCAGAGGGCACCTGCTTTGAAGGCGGAGTGTTTACCGCTCGACTCACTTTTCCCAACGATTACCCGTTGTCTCCGCCGAAAATGCAGTTCACTTCAGATATGTTTCATCCGAACATATATCCGGACGGAAGGGTCTGCATATCAATACTTCACGCTCCAGGAGATGACCCCATGGGATACGAGTCAAGTGCTGAGCGGTGGTCACCCGTTCAGAGCGTTGAGAAGGTGTTGCTCTCCGTAGTGTCGATGTTAGCCGAACCCAATGACGAGAGCGGAGCTAATGTTGATGCGGCAAAAATGTGGAGAACAGACAGACAACAGTTCTATCAAATCGCAGACAAATTAGTCAGAAAGTCATTAGCAATCAATTGATTGTTAATTAGTCATCAAATCAAAGGTCGCTTCCATTTATCTGATGAAGAATACAATGACAAACAATAAGAAGAAGAAGAATAGAAAGACAAACCTATACTGGAATTGTGTTTATTTTCCGTTGAAATCATTTTTGGATTTTATATTAATATTGTATTATATTTTCAATAAATTGGAAACTCTTCTCAAAGTGTTTCCCCTTCTTTCCGTTGCCTACCCTTTGGTTTTTGTCTTACTTTTGATTTATATTTAAATAATTTTTAATAAAATTAAAGATTTGTTTAAAATTTTTTCTAAGAATTACATTAAGAGAGACTTGTATTCAACACATCTGTGATATTCAGTGGACAGACATATGTTTATTTCATTTGATTAAGTAATTGAGCAAAAGATCAGAATGAGATGATAGTGGGGAGAGTGGTAAGAGTGGGCTCTAAAAGAACCAACTGAAGCAATATAAGCTGTTAACTGTAGGAACAGCTCCTGTTATGAGTTTCTATTGACTGAATGAGACTCCCTTTGAAGGATAGCCTCATTTGATGAGCCATATATAGAGTTACTCATATAAGTCATATACGGATGTATAGAGTGATTGATATTTTGTGTTCTTTGAAATAATTGTTTTGAGAGATAATCAGTGAATTAATTGATTAAAATCAACTAAAATTCAAATCAATTCTAATCAAACAAATGGACGATATATTCAATTGGTGTAGAGATGGTAATGCATTTCAAGTGCGGGTCTGGTTGGACGACACCACCCATGACATGAATCAGGGGTAAACTGTTTATACAGTTAACTGTTACTATCCTCTCATTAGATGAGCGCTTAATTGTAGTTCTGTTTTAGTGATGATCACGGCTTCAGTCCTCTTCATTGGTCCGCATTTTCGGGCCGTTTGGGAATCGTGGAAATGTTGATCGGAAAGGGGGCCCGAATTAATGCAACTAATATGGGGGACGACACAGCCCTCCATTTGGCGTGTGCTCATGGACATAAAGATGTTGTCCATCAGCTACTCAAACATAAGGCAGATATAAATGCAGTGAATGAGCATGGTAATACACCTCTTCATTATGCCTGCTTCTGGGGTTATCAGCAAATAGCAGAGGAGCTGATAGTTGCCGGAGCTCTGGTCAACATAAGCAATAAATATGGGGAAACACCATTAGACAAATGCAAGGGTCAAATGCAACAGAGATTGCATGAATTGGCCACTGAGGAGGGTCAGGACGTGACCAAAAAGATCCCATACAAAGACCAGTCTTGGTTGGGCACTAAGTCTCGGTCTCGTGACGCCACTCTTTCCCGTTATTCTGGTCTCAGTCTCAATGAATTGCATTTACAGCACAAAATAGCGAACAGTCCTTCAGGAGAGACCTGGAGAGGGGTTTGGCAGCGAAACAAAAGCGAAATTTGTGCCAAATTCTTAGCGGTGGGCGAAATGGCGCCCAGATTTCCACGAGATTTTTCAGAGGAATATCCCCGTTTGAGAATATTTTCTCATCCAAATGTACTGCCAGTTATCGGTTGCGTTAATTCGTCCCCAAATCTAGTTGTCGTCAATCAGTATATGCAATACGGAAGCCTTTATCAGGTCCTCCACGAGGGCACTGGTATTGTTGTGGACACACATAAGGCACTTAAGTTTGCAATTGATATCGCCAGAGGAATGGCATTTTTGCATACTCTCAATCCACTCATACCGCGCCTCTATTTGTCTTCAAAGCATGTGATGGTATGTATAGACTTTTGGATGTCTTTCCCGATAAATAAGTTTGGATTAATTAAATCAATCATTAGATCGACGAAGACTTAACGGCCCGAATAAATATGGCGGACGCAAAGTTCTCGTTCCAGGAGAGGAATAAAGTGTATAACCCGGCCTGGATGGCACCCGAAGCACTCCAGAAGAAGCACACAGATATCAATGTGAAAGCTGCTGACATGTGGTCGTTTGCAATCCTGTTATGGGAATTGGCCACAAGACAGGTCCCATTCGCAGACCTATCACCGATGGAAATAGGAATGAAAGTAGCGCTCGAAGCGCTCAGAGTGAGTATACCTCCCGGTGTTTCACCTCATATGACGCGATTGATTCGCATTTGCATGAATGAAGAGCCGGGAAAAAGACCTACTTTTGATCAGGTGATACCCATCTTAGACAAAATGAAACAATCATAACATCCATAACAACCATAACTATCATAACAACTATAACCAGTATTTCTGGAGAGTCGGCCACTGCTCTGATGGGATGTTCTCTCAATATTTTTATTAGTATTGAGTGTAAAGACTAACACAAACTGAGACTGAAATTCATTTATTTGTTAATAATTAATAACTTATTAATCAATAAATCATTTGATAATTAATTCAATTAAAAGTTCAAAGCATTTAAAGAACCGATGATTATATGATTACTTGTTTTTCGATCACTTGTTCCCACTTTTCTGTCGTTAAATGTCTTCTCTTGCAATCGAGTCTTATTTAAAAGGAAAGTTCAACAATAGTGGCGTCGATTAGAAGATAGTCTTGAAATTGAATCAATTGTTCGCTATTTGTGTTAAAATAATGATTCCAATCATTTTGGCCACAAAAAAGTCTTAAATTTCGTCAACAAATTGACACATAAGTGCATCCAATTGGTAGTTGTCGTCGCAATCACTGGTTTGATGAGCAGATGAGTCGCTCTTCATATGAGTATTGTTTTTGTTGAGTAAATTTGTGTCACCAGAAGTCTGTTGTATTTGATTCAATGGATTCAATGCCTGTTCTGTAATAGAATTGATGGCAATTGTGATCAAATCGTTAACTCTTTCTATTTGTTTGTTGAGTCTGGCGGTGGTCTCAAAGCGCTGTCGTTTCTGTGATTGCATTAAAACACGTATCGATTCTCTGGCCTGATGTGGACGCAACTCATTTATCAAGTGATGCATCTATTGGTCAATAAATCAATCATTTAATCGACTCTTTTAACAGAATAGTAGAGGAAAATAGTCATATAAATGGTATGAATGGTATACCGTAATGAAGAGCAGCTGAATATCATTGCACTTCTCTTCCCGTTTGTTAGTGTCGGGACAGCGAACCAAAACATCTAAAATATCCAAGAAGTTGACCAAAATGGATGAATTGATTTTCTTAAGTTCTCTTCTGTGGTCATATTCGCGAGGATATAGCCTTCGAAGGCCTTGAGATTCAAGAGAACGGATAATGTGGTCATCGATTGCGATAGTTTGGCCAAACATCGAATACTGTCCATCAAAGATGGGTTTGGGAGGAGCGGGACATAAGTGATTCGATATGTTTTCATCGGTGAACACATTTATGTAACGCATTGGTGGTAAAGGAAATACTGATGATGTGGTCACTGCTGGCAATGACTCGGATCCCATTTCAATGATAATTCACTTCAATTACTGGAAATAAATTCAATAAAAATTATTTGTTTTTTTTGTTTTTATTTTAAATGTCTTTCAAAACGAGTGATGTTTTTGTCAAACAATTTGTCAATAATTGTGACAATTCTGAGGTCATTCACAAAATACGTATCAAATGGTATTAAATTACTAGTAATTTACTACTAATAAATAGACATCTTTTATGTATTGTCTCTTAAATTGAAGACTCATTGAAATAAATAAACAAAATTTTATTTTAATTCAATGTTTTGATTGTGTTTTCAATACTTATTTAATGAGTGGATCCGCAGAAACTCAGACATAAGTTAATTATTCTTTTCCTTAATTTATATGGAATTTGATTTTGAAGTATAAGAACGGAGTGGTATGTAATCCTGAATCAAACTCATGAGTCATGACATTTGATCAGTTTTGTCAGATCTGACCAAAAATAAAATATTTAGTTAATTGAATCCTGGATCAGATATGTCATCTTCGGGAGTGATGTACAGTTCTTGCGAACACATCTCACAATTGGCCAACTTTTCATTGGATGATATAATCAGTCGGAACTGTTGTCAAATGTGTGGCTCCAATGGTCCCAACCTTTGGGTTTGTGTCACTGATTCGTGCGATTTGTTTACTGCTTGTGGCGAAGGAAAGAGTGATCACTCGACACAACACTATCAGATGAATCGTAGCCATCGATTAACACTAAACTCAACTACATTTAGGATTTGGTGCTACGAATGTCAGACAGAGATCTTCATCGACAACAACACCGGCGCCGATCAGATAACTGAAGCCAATGGCCAACAATCTGAGACTTCAAGCACCAAAAGGAAGCCTATTCTGACCAATCAGGTATATGTGGCCGATATCACAGACGAAGAGTCAACTGACGAAGAAGAAGTACTCATCGGTTTGTTCTTCTAATTGTAATTAATATTAAAATTGTTTATAATTTTCAAATATTTGTGTTTAGATCCGGAGTCAAAACCCAGAGGTCTGACTGGTCTCCAAAACTTAGGGAACAGCTGTTATATGAACGCTGCCCTCCAATCACTTTCTAATTGTCCGCAATTGACTCGTTTTATGCTCGACTGTCAGTCATTTATTCGGAAGCCTGGAATCGCTCGAAGCTATTGTCGTCTCATAAAAGAGATTTGGGATAATAGACGGCCTTCTTATGTAGTGCCCACCGGTATAGCCCACGGAATTAAATCAATTTTCCCTCTTTTTCGTGGTTATACACAACAGGACGCACAGGAGTTCTTGCGATGTTTTTTGGATCAATTGCACGAAGAGCTAAAGGAAACCCATTACGGGGACAGTCATTGTTTAGCTCACGGCTCACGTTTTATCAACAAAACTCTTATAGACGTCAATACCAATGACGAGAACACAACTAATAGTAATAATAATAATACTATCAGTGATTCAGAGACCGATTCCGACGCAGACTATGAAACCTGCGATTCGGGCCTCAGTTCAGAGAAAAGTACTTTCGGTGGAGAAGACGAGAATGATTTGAATGGTGTGAACACTGTTGAAGATATTCCAAATGAATCAAATAATCGGATGGATATTAGCAGTGAATCACCCGTTCCTACCATTGGTTCTTCAATAGGATCGACAGTAAATCAGTCGGTTTCCAATGTTTTAATCAATTCTGAAGCCTATAGTAGTGGTGATCAAAGTGAATGCGGACCCATATTAGGGCCATCAGTCCAATCGCATTCTCCATCGACAATATCGACGACAATGTCCGGCAATAGTCCCAAAAAGCAGTGCAACGAAAAGAGCAGAACCCGAGTAAGCGCTTACCGGAGTATTATTAGCGATATATTTGACGGAAGAATACTTAGTTCCGTTCAATGCCTTAAATGTGATAACATTTCGACCACAAGAGAGACTTTTCAGGACCTCTCCCTTCCGATCCCCAGTAGAGAGCAGTTAATTATGTTAAGACAACAACAGCAACAACTCTCTCATCTGCAACACATCAACCAATCCCTCAATTCTTCTGCTCATCCAATGAGTAGTTCTATAATAGATTTAACGAAAGATAACGTCACCGGAATCTACAGCTGGTTCTGGGAATGGGTTGATTGGTTTATGGCTTGGATTTTGGGACCCACTGTTACTCTTCAGGATTGTTTGAGTGCGTTCTTTTCCGCAGATGAACTCAGAGGAGATAATATGTATTCCTGTGAAAAGTGTAAGAAATTGAGAAATGGAGTCAAATATTCTAAAGTTTTAGAATTACCCGAAATATTGAGCGTTCATCTCAAGAGGTTCAGACATGAGCTCATGTATTCATCAAAGATATCAAGTCATGTGTCGTTTCCACTCGAGGGTAATACCACTTTTATTTTGATTTATTTCCATATGAAGTGTTAATTATTTGATCCATTTATAGGACTGGATATGTCCTCATATATGGCTCTCGACAGCGATCGCGAGACACATTCGACGACAACTTACGACTTGGTTGCAGTCATTTGTCATTTAGGGACAGCAGCTTCCGGTCATTACACCGCTTATGCTCTCAATCAATACAATCAAGTCTGGTATGAGTTCGATGACCAATACGTCACTTCAGTTGATCCGCAACAGGTGGCCAATTGTGACGCTTATGTCCTCTTCTATCGTAAGTCAAACGACGAGATGAATAAACGTCGGGTCAGAGCTTTAGAACTAATGAAATTGTCACGAAACGAGCCGTCGCTCCTCCAGTTCTACGTCTCTAAGCAATGGGTGAATCGGTTTAACACATTCGCAGATCCGGGACCCGTCACTAATTGTGATTTCTTGTGTCAACACAATGCAGTCGACCCTCAAAAGGCTGCCACTGTTCACGACTTGTGTACTATTTTCTCGCACTCTGTTTGGGAATACTTTCAGATGACGTTCGGAGGCGGTCCCCCCTGTACTCAACTATACGTCTGTCAGATCTGCTGTTCAGAGAAAGAAGTTTTCGAAAGGAAAAGACGTCAAAGAAATGCTAAATCGTTTTCATATGACAGTCATTTTGAGACTCATTATGACTCCAATTAATTATTATTACATTTTATTTGAGACTTAAATTCAATTTATATTTAAATTTATTAAAAGATTTTTATTATATTATTATTACATATAAATCACAATAAACATCAAAACACTCTTTAATTCGTTAATCTTATTCTGTGCTCATTCTGTGCTCATTCTCTTCTAACATCTATTCTATCAAATATTGGATATTATTCACAGAATCCATACATTTTAACCATTGAAGAGTTGGTACGTAAACCTCTTGTCACTGAACTTTGGCTTTATTCAAACCTTGCCAGAGGTGGCCATTAATTGCTGTCCAAATAATCTTCAAATAATGTTTGATGTTTTCTTCCTAAGAGGCAATTGAAGGCTTAATAAATTAGAATATAATCTGAGTATTATCTGAGGCTTTAATTTAAACCAAATAAAAATTGTTGAATATTGTCCACAATATTGTACAGAATATTCTTTTTTTTATTACCAAGAATTACATCAAATTCCAAATAATAATTGATTGAAGAACAACGTTATTCTGGACTTTTTGTGATGCTTAACAAATATTCAACAATTTTTAAGTAAATTCAAACTCAGATTTTGGTTGAATTTGTAGTTATTTGAATGAATGTGAGTTTATTTTCGGTATTAACACAATTATTGTGTTTTTTGTCAAAGCCTTTGAGATATTTATGATATAATATATCATATAATAAACGAGTTTGGATTTGATGAATAGAATGATCCTGTTTTCAAACTCTCATTTGTGGTTCATTTTTAGAAAATCTGTTTCAATGTATTGTTTTGATTAACGAATTATACATTAAATGTATTATTTCTGAACAAATCTAATCTCATTTTCAATAACGAAGACATTGAACTCTTATTGCAATTTATTTTCGGAAACACTTGTCTGACTGGTTGTAAGCCTCTCTCCCTTTCTTTATATAATACCACTTAATGTGATTGTATTCTCTAATAATTAGATCCTAAGATTATTTCTGGCATTTGTGTCCTTTTTAGGTCATTTCAACAATAATTTGATCGTTTAATCATTTTCATTGCATTTTCAATGTTTTCAAAATTCGGCGAACTTTTACTAAACTTTTATGTTTTAAAAATAATTCAAACTATAAATAAAGTGTTCTTCAAATCCCAATCATTTCAGTAAAGATGAAAAATCTGACATCTTCAATTATCTCTTCAATTATCTCTTCAATTATCTCTTCAATTATAAAAAATGAAGAAAAAATCGCAATTCAATTAGAAAAGTTTAGCTATTTTAGTATAATACTCTACACATGTATAATACTTCTGCCAATATTTGAAAAAAATTAATATAGTGTTACATAAAATAACAAAACTAATCATGAATTTAAAAAATATTTCAAATTAAGAGTACAAAACTTGGATCATCTTTCACGATTCATACAATCATAGAATCACATATTCTTCTAACACTTCTAACACAATCTTCAGACAGAGGTATTTTTTATTGATGTGATTTTTTTCTAGTGGAAAGCTTCAGGTAAAAGTGATTGAGTATTATTTTATTTATTTATTTTATAGTTAACCGAAATTATCAAATAATACAATACAATGAGAGCACCAGTAGTTTAAAAAATACTTATTCAAAGAATATTCTATTACTATAACTATTACACAAATATTGAGTGAAAACACAATAATTACAATTTGTTCAACAATTTGTTAATTAAACTCTAATCACTCATTTTGTTTACTAATTTTCAAAATTAGACCCAAAGTTGACCACAACTGACAAGATCACACTTGATCAAGTCATTTCTCTTTCTGAAAATTCTAGATATTTTAAATTTTAGTTTCTTTTATGTTCATTCTTTAACTTTTTAGTCAAAATTTCTTAGATATTTGTTAATTGATCTTGCTCATCTCTAATATATGATTCAGTGTCCCAGATCTGAACATAACCGGCTCTTCTCAATGGAAATGACCTCAAAAGAGATGCACATTCTTTGAAATTCATTATTTTTATAGTCATTATAATACATAATAATAATAATAATAACCGACTGAACGGGTATTTAAATATAACTTTAAGATTGTAAATGAGTAACGAATAGAATACAAGTAATACCACTTATACCACTCCAGTCTTCACTTTTATCTTGTTTAACGTTATATATATAGATGTTTGCAATCACCCCAACCATAATATTATGGATAGATATTCGTCACTTCATTTTTTTCGATATTTTTCTAATCATTAATTGATTTTTGAAAACAAACTTTAATTTAATAATTATTTAATAATTAGATAATTGTTTTTTGGTTTCTTTTTCCAAACATTCTTTAAAAATGAGATCCAGAATGAGAGGGGTATGTATTCTATCATTTTTATCATTTTCTTAATAAAAACTTTTGGTTTAAAACTCAAAACTTTTTCAAATTATTTGCAGAAATCGTATTTCGTTTTCATCTTTTTATTCTCTTCGGTCTTAAATATATGCATCTGTTCTAACAGTGGAGGTTATGGCGGTAGTGGTGGAGGTGGCGGTGGATATAGTGGTGGAGGAAGTGGTGGCGGCGGGGGTGGTTATGGTGGTGGTGGTGGTGGTGGTGGCAAACGTTCTTCATACAAAGTTTTGTATCTTCCTGTTATACCAATGAAAGGCGGTAAAGGTGGAGGTAGTGGCGGAGGTTATGGAGGTGGTGGTGGCGGAGGTTACGGCGGTAGTGGTGGTGGCGGCGGAGGTTACGGCGGAAGTGGTGGTGGCGGCGGAGGTTACGGGGGTAGTGGTGGCGGCGGCGGTGGATATGGAGGTAAGCGATCAAATTTCACAAATA